>BDDA01000493.1:5050-87796 GCA_001662385.1 Chlamydomonas asymmetrica
TTACTGGAGACCCAAGTCAGCATGGCAGAGCTAAGAGCTGTAGTGAACCATGGGGTTTCGCACCCGTTTCGCACCCGTGTGTGCCATGTGGCGAGTGTGTGCCGTGCTGTGAAGCCCTTGCCTTGTGAATTGATGTAACAGGAATATGACGAATTCCGCTCACACACACGAACACCCGAGTACTGTAGCGGACTCTGGGTCGGCGGGACGGGATGCTCGTTCGGTTCCGGAGCCACGCCTGCGATCAGCGCCTGTTGGCCAAGTGCATGCGCGTGTGACGGACAGGGATGCGCTATTGCTGTGCGGCCTCACAGTGCATGGCTACCTCAGTTGCATACAAACCAAGCCATGCTTTCGTGTGTTGACGAAAAGGCATTGCAGCGCCTGTGTGAAAAAGCAATCGCCGTGCGCATTTTCGCCTGCCCGTCATTTGGACGGAATCAGCACTGCTGCCAGCCTGGAGTGCAGTAGAGGACTGCCCTCGGGTTGTGTGGCCACAGCACCTATTGATCAGTCCATGCATTCTACATGCTGTGAAGCCGGATGGGCAACGCAATTTGGCTCGAGGCAAGTGTGAGAATCTGCCTGAGGCATGTCGCTTTGGACACGACCAGCTGAGCCTCGAGCTCAAGCACTCACCACAGGACTGCATGTAGGCAACCGCCTATGTACACTTGGGTATTGGAACCGACTTGTATATGAACAACCGTGCAAGTTGCCTTAGCGTTGAATTGACGAAGGGCACAGGAGCGGGCTTGAGTAGGTCTTGACACGAGCTACACCATAGCCTTGCCAGGACTGTCAAGTCTACGCACTGCAGAGGGTACAAGTTATTTAAGCAGGTTGCTCTCGGCGCTGCAGCCAGCGCAAAGCAAACACAGCAGGATGGCCGACAGCTACAAGCTCGAGGAGGCTAGCGTGGGAAAGAAGCTTGCTGCGGATGTCTTTGCATGGTTCTTAAAGTGAGTACCATATTGAGACTTGTTTGCTTCTTGACCAAACCCAAACCACGTGCGCTGCACACTTTGCGGCTGGGGCAAAAGCAGCTGCATGATGGCATGTCTCATGCCTTGCGCAGTGTGGCTACGTCAGTATGTATAGTTTTCATCAACAAGGTACTGATGGACCCGAAATGGGGCTTTGGTTTCGTGTTTGGTGAGTGCAGCGCCCGCTGTGTCTCGGTGGGCGTTCCTTGTTCTTCATGTGTGTCACATTCAGAGAGCACGTGGCCGGCCAGTTTACAAGTATCCTTGCCTTTCTTACCTTGTCGCCATGGCTTGCACAAGCCCTGGTTGTGGCGGTGTGAACTGATGTTGTACTTGCTTCCCCGACGCGATGCCAATGGTTTCTGTCGTCCGGCCTGTGGTTGCAGCGACCACGCTATGTTCGTTTCACTTCTTATGCTGTGGTGGATTTGTCTGGGTGCTTGAATGGCTCGGCTACAGTCAACGGGCTTCCCTGCCCTGGAAAGGTGCGGCCGGGTGCGGTAGTTGCGCTGTAGGCTGCCAGTACGGACGGGGACGGGCCACGGCCGCTGTTGCGTGGTCGGGTTTAATCACTGTCACAGGAACAGCCTGCACGCTCCATATGTCCGCAGAAAAACTTGAAATCACTGGGTTTGGGCTAAGGATTCCAACCTGCTGCTTGCAGATGCGGCGGGCTTCGCCGTTGTTGCTGCAGTTTCGATAGCAAGCTTAAACCTGTCCTTGCTGGTCAACTCAGTTGGGTTCTACCAGGTTCGTTTACTGCCGTGTTGTTGTCGTGTGTTGAAGGGTGTTTCCATAGCCTGCTTCATGTGCAGGTTCCGCTCATTCGTCATGAGCTTTTGGGCCTCGCGCATGTTCCGCTCTTTTGCTTATCGCAGGTGTCGAAACTTCTCATCATACCGTTCGTGTGCTTGGTTGAAGCTGTTTGGCTTGGGCGGACATTCACTGCTCCCGTTGTCTTCTCCATTTTGGTCGTCATCGTCGGCGTTGCGATTGTGTAAGTTGGGCGCACGTCCGTGCACTGCTGCACTGCTGCAGCCAAACACAGCAACATCGGTTATACCAAGAGAAAATTCATGTATAGGCTTTCGGCTTTCAGCGTGACCTTGTTGAAGAGTACACCATTTTTGGGCATGACTAGTGCGCATGGTCGCATCCACTCGTAGTGTGTTTTGAGTCTCGTGCAGCGGCTAATTGCTCTAGTGACCAAGGTGGGCATTTCCTAGTCACACGTTAGCTTGTGCCTGAGCCGTCTGACAGGCGTTGTATGTTGATGGTGTGCGGCTGAACCATACAGCAGCACATACACGGACGCATCAGCGGTTGACAGGCTTTTTGCCAGGCACTGTGCTATGCACAGCCCTCGTCCCTGACCGTGACTGATAATGCTGGTGCTGACGATGGTGATGCCGGTGAAACAGCCTGGAGGGGGGCATCCATGCAACATACTGTGTTGCCTGGCGCTGCGCAGGACTGTTGCTGACGTCAGCGTCAACACGCTTGGCCTGGCGATTGCAGCCGTCTCGGTTGTATCGAGCGGCATGCAGCAGATAATGTGCGGGACGATTCAGCGGCAGCACAAGCTGACGTCCAACCAGCTGCTGTCCAACACAGCACCCATGCAGGTGCGTGATTGATGATTGACCTTGCGTCCAGTGGCGTTGCAGGCGATAGAGGAGGGGTTGAGGGCTGATTTGTATACCGTACACTGCAGGTGATGCATGCCCAATCATCGCATTTGGTGTATCCCGTGCTGCTGGATACCACATGCACATGTTTGGCATGTGTGTGCGCAATACAGGTAGTGCTGACACGCGCACGGGCTGTTGTTGTCAACAGGCCGCATGCAAGTGCGTCAAGCCAGCAAACAGCTGCTGCTGGCTAGGCTTCTGTTTGGATGTTGTATAGTGCCGATGGCTGTGCTGCTGCCATTGCACAGGGTGTCATGCTCCTCGTGGTCGGCCCCTTCCTGGACTACCGCCTGACGCTGAAGTGGATATTCAACTACAACTTCACACACCCGCTCGCCATGACGTGCCTTGTCGCATCGTGCCTGGTGGCGATCCTCGTCAACATCAGCCAGTTCATGTGCTTGGGGCGGTTCAGTGCAGTCACGTTCCAGGTACGGTACGGGTGTGTGACATGCCCCGGGTTGTTCAGACCAAAGACCTCGTTCGGCTGCGACCTTCCCAGACTGCTTGAACGGTTGAACGGTTGAATGGTTGACCCAGATCAAAGCGCCTGCCAACTCACACGTTGGGTAGCTTATTGTTGACAAAGCTGAGAGGCAGGCTGCAAGGGGCAAGGGGGTGACGTGCACTGCACAGCCACTGAATCCATGCTAGCACTGGCTGCCGGCGCTCAACGACTGGCCGCATGGATTCCGCCTTGCTCAAACCGTGTAACCGCAGTGGCAGAGGGCAGCCGGCAACCCTTCCACCATACTTCCCACCACTTCTTGCGATCGCCCAGGCAACCAAAGCCCTGCCTGTGCACTAAACCCTTGACGGCTGTGCATCGCTTCATGCGCAGGTGCTGGGCCACACCAAGACGGTGTTGGTGCTGCTCTGCGGGTGGCTGTACCTGGGGGACATCATCACGCAGCGCAAGGCGCTGGGCATGGCAGTGGCGGTGGTGGGCATGGTGCTGTACGGCTGGCTTAACAGCGCGGCGGCGGCGCCGCCGCCCGCCACCAAGCCCATCACGGATGCAGAGCCGGCCGGGGTAAGCGCACATGAACGCACTACCACAGTTCAGGGTTGGATAAGTAGTGGTTCAGGGCTTTGGGGGTTAGTGCCTCGAGTCCGGCATGCATTTGCCCTATCCCCTGTATCCCCTGCCTGGGGAGCGGACGGCCCCACTGCCCACGCAGTCGCGCACACACGCGCCATTCCGGTTGCCCTTCTGTCCATGCAGGCGGCATCCAAGGCGGCGGCTTGGGCTGGCAAGAAAGAGGCACAGCCGTTGCTGGGTACCTCAGCGCACGGCGAGCAAGCAGACATAGAGGCGGCGGTGGTGGCGGCGGCAGCGGCGGCGGGGTATCCTGTCATCATGGCCGCCGAAGCGGCCCATGCAACAGCCTTCGTACACATCTCGCCTGCCCGCCCGCTCCGATGACACGCTTACATTTGTGTGCTATTTTCGAATTGCCAAATTGAAAGCAAGACGGTGCCTAGCCGTAATTGTGTACAATTTACTCATTTACTCCACTCCTGCAAGGGTGTGCATTCATCTGACTGCTGTGCATGCGTGTGGTGTCCCATGCCCCTTGTGCTGGGTTCAACTAGTTCTTTCCGCGTTTGAGGGCCTGGCTGTGTGCGTATCGGGGAATCGCAGACCCTTGCCCTGGGATGGCGCTTGGGTGCGGTTCGAGGGTGGTGGTGCGCAGCGCTGGTATTGATGCGCAGTTGGCTGTTGTGCGGTGCTGCCTCGCTCGGCATGACTGTGTACGCTGGCCTGGGCCCTCCAGTCCGATACTGTCCCAAATGCTGTGTTACGCTGGCCTGGACCCCCGGTGCTGACCCCGGTACTGAATAGCAATCATGGCAAACACTGTGTGGTGGGGATAAGATGCGGCATGTGGTTGAGGCCTGCTGCATCATTAGCAGTCGTTAAACTATGCACCGTCGCGTGTACACACGGATTGGGAAACACTGCCATCTCGTACTGGCTGCTGTGGCCGCTGGCGCGCTGTGAAGGGAGGATTTAGGTTTTCAAATTTTTTACACTTGGATAATTTTTGAGCTGCAGGGAGGAGCCATGCTCACGCGTGCTCCCCCCCCGCGGCCGTCGTGGGCTTCTGCAAGCAGCATGCGCTGTGCACAGCATGCTGTATGCCAGCCACTGGTCTATTCATCGTCCAACATTTGCGTACAACGAGCGTGTATTTGATACGATGTTTAGTTGCCTACAAGGTGATGAATGATGGTGATAATCCACGTGTGCTGCAAACGGGAATTGTGAAGAGCAGGTAATGCTCCTGAAGGTGGTGAGGAACGCCCGCACTCGCAATGAAGGTCTGGATTTCCCCGCGTATGGGGATACGAGAAGCACAGACAAGGGCACGCCGCACAGCGCACAGCAGCAAAGATAGGCAGCAGGCATAGGGCCCAGCATAGGGCCACAGTAGCCGCAGCAGCACTCAATTGTACATGATTGCCCCAAGAGTGACCGCAGCAGCAACCTGGGCCCCGGCCAGTGGGTGCAACAGCGCAACACCGAAACAAGCGGGCAGCGGTGCAGCGGTGCACAGCAGTGCGGCTACCGCCAGCATCGCTGGCTGCGCAAAAGCGCTATGCATCAACCTGCGCCACACGCGTCACACAACACAACATACATTCATACGGCACTGCGGCTCGATCCCAGCCTGATGCCTTGTTCGGGGCTAGGGGTGCAGGCTGCTGCTGTTGCCACCGCTCGCGACAGCGCGTGCGTATACCCAAGAGCCCCAGACTACCGGCGTCCAGTGTCAACAGCGCAGGCAGGCAGGGTGGCAGATGTGCGTAACGCCGCAATGCGAGAGAGGGGTCCCGATAAGCGCTGGAAGTGCGGTGATTGCCCACTGGATCATCGGGTGCATCAGGCCCCCTGAGCGATTGGGTTGCGGGGCGCGTGGTACTTGCGGCGCACCGAGCGCTGCTGCTTATTGCGCAGCAAGCGGCACATGCGGCGGAGGGGCGGCAGCAAGCGCCTTGCCCAAGGGCGGGTGTTGATGCCATCTGCCAGCGCAAGCAAACGGTCCATTCAGTGCAACAGCAGCCCGCGTGGGCCCATGCGTCGGCACCATGCGCGTGCATGCAAGGATTGGCAGCGTGAAGCGTTGAGTCGGTGTGCCAGAAAGAGCGCCCATGGGGCCATGCAGTGTGATTCCCGTGGGGCCATGTGGTGTGTGCACGAGGCACGCGAGGTGTGTGCACATGCAGGCCCGAAATCGGTTGGAAACATTGCACCAACCCCGTACTACCCAATGTCGTCGTATCAGGGCCTGCGCAACAAGCTCAACAGCATTCAAGACCAACCGCGCGCGATTGCATGGGACGGAGAAACATACTTGTGCGCCGCGCGCATGCGTGCATGGGTGCGCGTGGGGTTAGCAAGCACGCTGGAGCAGCATTCTGGTGTGTATCAGGTGAGGGTGTGTGTGTGTGGCTGTGCGCTATACCAGCCAGGGTTGCCGTGCGCCAGGATGAGCTGACAGTCCACGAGCGTCACACGCCCAGGCAGCCCATGCACAGTGAGGCTGTCTGACAGTGCAGGCTGTACCCCTAGGGGGGCGCATGGGTCTGCAGACATGCGCGTGGGTGGGGTGGTGACAGGTGCGCCTGGAGCATGTCTAGCCTGCTGTGGCGGTGGCCCCGCCGTCCGGGCCACGCAGGCAGCGGTTCACCATGTCGAGCAGGTTTGGGTTCTCCAGCGCTGCTGCCACGCGCTCCTTGTCGCCGAGCTGCTTGTTGACCGCGGCCTCGCTGCTGTGACTGCCCTCGGTAAGCTGCACACGGCAGGCATAGTTGTTGTTTATGCTCAAGTGTGCAACGCCAGCGGCAGCATGCCAAGCGCCCCTTGATCACACAACTCCAAGCTCAGCATGCAGCAACGCCCCGCAGCGCAAGTTCAGAAAGGACCCAGGCCAGGTCTGAGCACTGCAGGTGTACAGGGAGCATTGGGCGGCAGTCCCTATCCGTCACAACCCTGTGCAGGTCAGCCTGCCTGGCTTTTGCTTGGCTTCTTGAATCGCACCTTACACACGTGGCTACTGCACTTACTTGGACATCAATTTTGAAGCGGGATGGTAGACATCGCATGAGCTTCACGCGCAGGCTGAGGCCTATCAGGGTGGCCATCGAGCAGTGTGCAACTGTTGGGGTGAAGCGTACCCTGTGAGTGTGTGTGACGAGGGCAGCACCAAGCACCGTGAAGGTACGTCCTTTAGCCTAAACACCACACCTATCGTGCTCCAAACATAGCACCTCACCCGCAACCTCTGTTTGCGTCTCCAGGGTGTTATGCCGGCAATGCGTCCGCATACTCACCTTATACGGCCTCGTGCATCATCCACAGTTATCAAGTCCTCTGCTACCACGTTCAGCTGCTCCAGTGTGTATGGATGCTCCGGATCGTTTATGTCGCGTATGTGTTCAAACACTTCCAGCGCATCAATCGGCTCACGCTCGTCGTCCCCAGCTGCCAGGGCTGACACCGGGACCGCAACCTGCACTCGCAACCCAGAGCAGGTTTACACACTGTGCAATAGGCACAGTGAACTCCTCATCACGCCACAGATCCACATTCGTGCACGTCGTGCCAACTCGCGCCAACAGACGCACCCTTTGCCTGCCAATGACCTTGCGCTCATGGACGACCGGGTTGGGGTTAATCAAGTCCATGTCCATTTCTGCAGCTGAGCAACAGTCTGCAGCAGCAGCAACGCAAAGCTAACAACTACAGCCTCGTCAGGCTGACGAGAGGTAACAGGTCGTGCTCAGCATATATCCACACAGCGCAAGCGAAAACAACAGCGCCGTTGAACGCTGGTGGGATGAGCGTGCTTGCAAACCTATGACAAGCAGTCAGCTGCTAGGATTTACATGTCAGAGGCCGGGGTAGGATTGATTTGCGGCAACGGGCAGCCCTGCATAATGCATCTGCCTGCATGTTGGATTGTTGACAACCTGCTCGTCCCCTGGGCGCTGGCCTAATCAACAAGCCAGCAGCGCAGCCGAGGTCATGGCAAAGCTGAACAGATCATCGCATTGTGCATGTAAGTTGTGGTGCAACATGTTGTTACAGAGAGCGCGAACAAAGTCGCTCGTGCGTGTGCGTGCTGCTCGACAGCTACCACCAGGCGGTCACCCCAAACCCCAAATCTGCAATGGCAAGTTGAGGTTCATCACATATGGTCTATGGTCACGGAGGTGGTCCATACGATGGCTTGCAAGTTACGTGCGTGTGTGGCAAAACATGGCGTGCGGCGCACGCAAGAGCCCGGACGGTGTGCCTGGCTGCGAGCGGATGTGCAGCGTGGCCGCATTCGCGCCGCAATAAGAAGCAAAAGTGCTTGCCAGGAGGTACACACGGGTCTCAGGTGCGTTATGCGCTCAAAAGCAAGCTGATCATGCACTAATCGAGTCCCAAACAATTCCAAAACAGGTGATGAAATTCGCGAGAGAATGACAATGGCGGTACCGACCGATGATAAGCCCCGTGCATCGTTTCAATGCTTGGAGCGCCAGTAGCTTTTGGGTACACAACTGGTGCACGCATTGAGCGGCGGGCGTGGTTTGCCCGCAGGTAGGGCCCGCTTGCCGTTTGTCGAAACCCAGCAGTAAACGCTGAGGCAGGAATTTCACAGGTGTGCATGCATGCACCAGGCAGCGCCAGGGCGAGGCCTACTGGGCTGCATCACCAAGTCTGTCTCAGGAGCGCCGGCGGCGAGCCAAACCTCAGCCTCAGGTGAGAGGGACGACTGCCGGCGCAAGAGAGCCCGCCAACCAAGCAGCGCGAATGGCACTGCCGAGCTTGCCTTCCGCAAGTGCATGAGCGTGCATGCAGAGCATGCAGAGCATGCATGCAATGCGGTCCTGGTGTACGTTGGATAGGTCATGGGTGGCATGCGTGGGTGGCATGGCTGTCGGTGAAATGCGGCCCTGGTGGGGATAGTGGGGAACGCAGGCTTGCTCACTATCGTGCCTACATACTGACAGGCATGTCGACCTACGCAGTGTGGTGGTGAGAACCTGCACAGTAGCAACACATTCTGCTGAGCAATGTGAACATTATATGCGCATAGGATCGCATACGGTCTTCCTGCTAGTGGCACACGCACGCCCCTCATCATCAACTGCTCAAGATCCAGGCCCGGTGAACTTGACACGCGTCTCCGCAGGGTCCACCAGGTGGAGCTTCAAGTCATCCGTCAGCTGCAGGTCAACAGGCTTGGATGGGTCAGCCTTGGTGAAGTCTATGGTGGCCACCTGCTTGCTCGCAGGAGCGCCTTGGATGAACGTGCCCTCCACCTCGTCAGTTCCAAGCCATAGAGAAATCACCTCCATAGGCTTGAACCTCATTACACCGTTGAACGGCACCCCTGTCACAAAGCAAGGTGGGTTTTGCAGTTTCGCTGCCTGCGGTCGAACTATCCGTGAGAGGACCGCAAGCAAGCGTGCATACCAGCAAAACGCGTTGTCAGACCAGAGGGCACATCGTAGCAGAACTCACCATACTCCGGAACCCAGAAGGGCTTGGGGTCAGTGGATGATCCGGGCTGGTAGTTTAGGGGAGGAGGGGCCAGCAGGATGGGCACATACTGGTCCTTACTGGCAGCATCATTGCTAAACATAAAGGCGTCAGGCTGTGTAGCACTGCTCGATTCAGCAGGTCTTAGTGTGCCAAACGCAAGCTCATACACGCCGCCCAGTGCAAGGGGGATATCGTCGCCACGTGGCACGATGGCGGCGCCAGGTGCAGGCTTGTGAGGGGGCTCCCAGCAGAAATTTCCGTAGTACTCGAAAGAAAACACATACGGGTTATGGGTTCCCCAGTTTGTCGAGTCGTGCGTGAACCACACAGCGGTGGGCGGGCTGGGCCCCTTGCAGAACACAGCCCGGAGCTTCGCCAGGTGTGCCTGTTCAACTACGTCAGGCTTGACGACTATGTTTAGCGTGTAACTCATCGTTTTTCCAAGAGCATCACCTGTGCAGCAGGCAGTACACAAGTCCCTTGCTTTTGAACCTGGATAGTGTGAAGCTGCGGCAAAGGTGCAAAACTGTGCCTTGCTTTGTAAAATGAGCGCCTATGCCAGCTTGACAGCAAACATGTAGGTCGACAGTATGCGTGCTGCAGTGTCTGAAGGAGAGGTGCCAAAATGGAGTGCAAGGGCTTGCAGCCGGTCCGAGTTAACTGTCGCAGTATGGTCCGTCGTTCCAGGGTATGAGAAGCGGCAGCTAGGTGACTGATACAGTGAAATACATATCGCATATTTCATCCTATCCACTCCTATCCAGAACCCTCACCAGCGATACAGCTTTTCGGTCCTGGGACGGCCAACGCGGGAGACCACGCAGCAAGGTGTGAGCACGCTCACGAGAACTACTGGCTATAAGCTTAAGAGCAACAGGCTAACTGTTGGGAAATGGTCAAGAGGCTGTGCGGATTTCACAACTTCGCTACATGTGGTTGAGAAAGACGCCTGCAGTGAAATGCAGGACGCTCTGATTGGGCGTGTGAAACAAGTCTGAGATCGGAGGCGAGGGGGGACATCGGAATCATGCAGCTTTGGTTACGTACAGGCTCCACCGGAGGCCATGAGTGTTCCATGGACTGCTGAGACGGAGGCGATGATAGAGGAGGGGGTGCGCTAAACGGGCGGTCTCATCACCTGGTGCGCATGCCGCGTGGAGAGGGTGTTGCGGCTGCTGCCGCATGTGCACCATGATGACTGCATGTACACCATGATCAGCAGGCAGGATCGTGCTTGCGAGTTATGCGTTGCCCATGCGCATATGCATTCTGCGCCCGGAAGCAAAGTGAGGACGCTGCACCATGCACTCAAAAAACATAACGACGCTCACATGCCATGCAGGACGTGCTCGTGTGCTATCCTATGCACACATATTCACATCCTATGCACACGACACATGCTATCTGTGTGCGAGCTCTGTAATAGCGCGCCTTGTCACATGCAACGAGCAGGCACCCACCCACGAGCAGCAGCTTTTCATGTGCCTATGCCATCACGAAATGAAGGGGCAGTGTCAGTGCTTGGAGATCGGTTTGTGCGCCGGCAGCTGTTGGGCACGCGACAACTACTGGTATATATAGGGGTACACACGCATATCGGCATATCGTGAATTGCATCACCCTCCACCCATCGGCATGTGAGCGGGGTTCACACGCCAACACCCCTGTGGCGTGCCCTGTGGTGTGACCTCAGCCGAAACCTGAGCTGTAAACACACTTCTGCTGCTGTGCATGCGCCACCAGGCATGCAGGGCCAGGGCTTGGACTACGTACTGGGCTGCATAACCAAGCAAGTCTCAGGAGCGGCACCGACGGAGCGTCACACTCAGAGGGAGGGGGGCGACAGATTTGCGACAGCTGGCACAGAGGCAGCTGGCCACCAAGCAGCACGAATAGCACTGCCGAGGTCGCCTTGCGCAAGCGCGCGGGCAAGCATGCATGCAAAGCACAATGTATTCATTTCCTTTTTTATGCAGTGTGCGAACGTATGTCAGGTCTGTGTGCCCGCATGTGTCAGCCCGGGTATCGCCAACTTCCCATCTTGTCATGTATTCATGTGTGCAGATGCATGCCATTAATGCCATGCCCTGGTCCTGTTGGCATGCACACTTGCGGGCAGGACATCACTGCGTGCGGCATGCTAGTGCAGGTTTATGTAGTGGCCAACTAGCACTCTGCTCCGCGCCAGTGCCACTCACTCTTCTAGTCTTTGAAAACACCTGCGTGAGTGAATCTTGCGCTTGTTACCCCTGCTGCTGACGGCACCGACATACCGCTCATACATCATCAACCGCTCATGCTCGCTCAAGGCCCGGTGAACGTGACGCGCCTCTCCGCAGGGTCCACCAGGTGGAGCTTCATGTCGTCCGTCAGCTGCAGGTCTACAGGCTTGGATGGGTTGCTGTTGAAGTCGATGGTGACCACCTGCTTGTCTGCAGGGGCGCCTTGGATGACCGTGCCGTCCACCTCGTCGGTTCCAAGCCATAGGCTAATCACCTCCGTGGGCTTGCACCAATTAACACTCCGATTATACACCGCTGCAGAGCAAGGCAGGTTTTGCAAGGTGGGTTTTGCAACTTGGCTTCAAGCAAGCACGTATTAGCAGCATAACTCATTTCAATGAGACAAGAACAAGCAGGCACGTTCTTGTAGCACTCACGATGCTCCGAAACCCAGAACGGCTTGGGGTCAGTGGACGATCCGGGCTGGTAGTTTAGGGGAGGAGGGGCCAGCAGGATGGGTATGTAGGGTATCTTGACAGGCTCATCAGGGGGCGCATTGTATTCCCATCCATTGTCAAACCGGAAAGCGTCAGGCATTGGAGCACTAAGGTGCGTATGCTCAGCAGGTCGTAGCGTGCCAAACGCAAGCTCATACACGCCGCCCAGTGCCAGGGGGATGTTGTCGCCACGTGGCGTAAAGGCTGACCCAGGTGTGGGCTTGTGAGGGGGCAGCCAGCAGAAATTTCCGTAGTACTCGACAGAGAACACATACGGGTTATGCGTTCCCCAGTTTGTCGAGTCGTGCGTAAACCACACTGCGTTGGGCGGGCTGCTGGGCACTTTAGGCCCTTTGCAGAACACGGCCCGGAGTTTCCGCAAGTGTGCCTGCTCCACCACGTCAGGCTTGACCATTAGGTTGAGCGTGTAACTCATTGCTGCTCCACTGGACTCCCTGTGCACGGGGCAGTACACACAGAAATCTCCTGCGAACCCAGATAGTGTGAAGGTTAGGCTTGCTTTGCGCCCGCCAAGATGAGCTCCTATGCCAACACTCCAGCAAAATACAGGTCAACAACATGAGTGCTGCAACGTCTGAAGGAGAGGAGACAGGATTGCACGTCCAACCTTGGGCAGCTTGCGCGAGCTCTGTGAACCGCGCGAGCCACGTTAACTGCTGCCGCACAGTCCCTGCGAGAAACGGCAGCTAGGAGATTGACGCTGTGACATGAATATCGCACCTATTCCTATCGTCTCCTATCCAAAACACTCACCAGCGGTATGGCCTTGCAGTCTTTGGACCGCAGGCGGTAAGGACGTCGCAGCAAGGATGTGTGAACAGGCACGTAGCTGGACTACTGGCTGTGGGCTTAAAGGCGGCAGGCTTACTGCTGAGAACTGGTTAAGAGGCTGTACAGAACGTACTGTGTCGCAGGGCATGGTTGAGGAAGGCGGCGGCGGTGAAATGCCACCCAAGAGGGTTGGGTTGGCCACTGAAACCACCCTGAGATCGGAGGCAAGGGGGGGAAGAACAATCAGGAACAGCCGGTACGACAGAGGCAGCAATAGAGGAGAGGTCGCGCTAACATGAGGAAGGGCGGTCTCACCTGTGCCTGGTATGCGTGCCGCGTGGAGTGCGGTGGTATACCTGGCTAGGCTGCCGCCGCACGTGCACACGTGGCTGCATTTACACTGTCACCATAAGTAAGCAGGCAGGATCGTGCTTGCGGGTTATGCGCTGGCCATGCACATATGCATGCTGCGCCCGGAGGCAAGGTGAGGACGCTGCACCAGTCGAAGAATAGAATGACGCTTACATACCGTGGCAGGGTGTGCTCGAGTCCTACACACACATGTTCATGTGATGCGAGCAGGCACCCACCCACGAGCGGTGGCGTTGTGTGCGCCCATGCCATCACACAAGGGCAGTGTCAGCGCTTGTGAGATCGCTTTGTGTGGCGATAGCTGTGTGTCACTGGGTACATGACAAACGATATGGCGGAGTAAGCATACGCTGGCACATTCCCTACGTCGAAACCTGAGCAGCAAACGTCGAGGCAGGCATTTCGCAGGTGTGCATGCGCCACCAGGCATGCAAGGCCAGGGCTGGGACTACGTACTGGGCTGCATAACCAAGCAAGTCTCAGGAGCGGCACCGACGGAGCGGCACACTCAGAGGGAGGGGGCGACAGCTGGCACAGAGGCAGCCGGCCACCAAGCAGCGCGAATGGCAGTCCTTAGCTCGCCTTCCGCAAATGCATAGGCGTATGGTAATGCATGCACACAAAGCATCGTATGTTCACACGCATGCCATTATGGCATGCGCCCTGGTGGCAATGCAAGCACGCTTGCGGACAGGCCATCATTGCCCGCAGCCTGCTTCAGGCTGCAGGTTGATGTAGAATGGCCTAATAGATGCATTCATTCTACAACGATCACAGCCAGCAACATAAGCGCATTGGATTGCCTTGTCTTGACAGCCCTGCTCGTGCTTTGGTCCAGTGCCACTTGCTCCTCTAGTCTTTACATACACCTGCACGAGCGATCCGTGCACTTGTTCCCCTGCTGCTGACTGCACCCGCACCGCACATTCCACTCATCATTATATCAACCGCTCAAGATCAAGGCCCAGTGAACTTGACGCGCGTCTCCGCAGGGTCCACCAGGTGGAGCTTCAAGTCATCCGTCAGCTGCAGGTCAACAGGCTTGGATGGGTCAGCCTTGGTGAAGTCTATGGTGGCCACCTGCTTGCTCGCAGGAGCGCCTTGGATGAACGCGCCCTCCACCTCGTCGGTTCCAAGCCATACGGAAATCAACTCCGTTGGCTGGACCTCTAGAAGATAGTTTGGAAACACCTCTGCACAGCAAGCAGGTTCACAAATTGGCTGCTGGCTGTTCTATCAACTGTTCGTGAGCGGAGCTCAGAAAGCAAGCACGCAATAATACACGCACCACAGCAACACCTTCAAGACATGTATTTTAAAGCAGGACTCACCCTGCGTCGAAATCCAGAAGGGCTTGGGGTCAGTGGTTGATCTGGGCTGGTAGTTTGGGGGAGGAGGGGCCAGAAGCATCGGTATGTAGGGGGCGTTGACGGCAGCGTCATTGCTAAACAGAAAACCATCGTACTCTGAAAGCCTAGCAGGCCTGAGCATACCAGATGCAAGCTGGTACACGCTGCCTTTGGCCAGGGGGGTGTTGTCGCCGCGTGGTGTAATGGCAGTGCCAGGTGTGGGCTTGTGAGCGGGCTCAAAACAGAAATTGCCGTAGTATTCGGCAGTGAACGCATACGGGTTGTGCGTTCCCCAGTACGTGGAGTCGTGCGTGAACCAGACAGCGGTGAGAGTCTCAGGCCCTGGTCCCGCGGTCAACTTGCTGAACACCGCCTTGAGCTTCTGGAGGTGTGCCTTTTCAATAACGTCAGGCCGGACAGTGAGGTTCAGGGAATAGCTCATCCTTGTCCCAGCGGAGTCACCTGCACATCAGGCAGCACCTTGCTCAGTCCTTGCTGAACCTGGACTGGAACAGTGTGATGGATGCTGCGGTGAAGGTGCAAACCGTGCCTTTGCACTGTCACCATGAGCTCTTATGCCAACATGCATAAACTACAAAAGTTTAGTTCGGCAGTGAGGGTGTGGCTGTGTCTGAAGGAGAGGAGGAGCGCCAGGATCGAGTGCAAGCCTTCTGCAAGTCAACCGCCATAGCACGGTTCCGATGAAAACAACGGGTAGGTTAGCACACGGGTAGGTGAAGTGAACGCAGCTTCTATACAAAACACTCACCAGCGATATGGCCTGTCGGTCCTGGGACAGTCACAAGATGGACCTCGCAGCAAGGTGTGGGCAATGTGTGAACACGCAACTGGCTGTCTGGGTGGGCTAAAGTCAGTAGGCCTTACAATTACACTAAGCAAGGTCTCAAGTGGCTATGACGGACTCACTGCATTGCAGCGTATGGTTTGTCAGAAGGGACCAGCATCTGGACCGGCAGTGATGTGCACAGGGTTCCATTTGAATCATCCTGAGAATCGGAGGCGAGGGGGCGGAGAGGCGACACACAGCTTTGGACGCGGGCTCAATTACGGGTCACTTCTGTAGCATGGACTGCTCAGACAAAGGCACATGTCGAGGACTAGAGGAGTAGGTGCGCTATTCATTTGCATGCGAGGATGGGTGGTCACACCTGCCGCCTGAATGCTGTCAGCAGATATTCAGGTAACGAAACACAGCCGGCAGGCTGCCCATGTGGATGACACACGCAGTAACCATGCCATGCCGTGATGGAACACATAAAATTTGACACAACGGTATGAGATATGCACGTCGAACAGGAGGCAGGCATACATGAATCACACGCCGCATGCGCCACGGCGTGCTGGGAGTTTTTGAAGCCCCTGAGCTCACACACAGCACCCAGCTATGAATCCATGATGCATGGGAATGGCCGGTGCGCTACGAGGGGTATCAGATCGTTTGAGGCAATCGATGCGCTGAGCGGCGGTGAGACTACATTTGCAGGCGGACACCCACCCCCGAGCAGGAAAGCAAGGAGGAGCTGCAGAATTTGAGCTTGAGAGGTGCGCGCGGGTGGAAGCGGAAGGGGGGGTGGGGAAGTGGCGGGCAGCACAGGACAATAAAGGGCTGAGGGTTTGACGGCTACAGGGTGCAATCCCTGGTAATGCCTAACATGGGTGGGGTGGAGGTGTGTGTGTGTGGGGGGGGGACCGCCAGCATACAGCACGCACCGGATGGCAAGCCACCGGGCGGCAAGAATAGATAGGGGCAGACAGATACAGCAGGTGGTCTTACCACCGTGTGTGTTACTGAACAGGTCAATTCAATCACCAGAAACAGTGTTTCATGCGCCCACGGCACCAGCTGGCAGGCCAGCAGCAGCAGCAGTGCAGCCAGCATGCAGGCGCGGCGGCAGCTTGTCGGGGGCCAGGCGTGGTGAGCAGCTCCACAGGTTGCGTGCATGCGTGTGGACCGTGGGCACGGGATTAACAGTATGCAGCATGGAAAGATGAAATAGTGTGCATGCATTCCCCAGCTGCGTGCCGCCGTAAACTGCACCATGCGGCACAAACTCAAAACCAGGGGGGGGCGAGCCAAGATTGCGCCATGCGAGCAGTGATGCTGATAGGACACAATGAATGCAAGTTCAGGGCATGAATGGCCTGATTGTCCAGGTGATGTCAAGTCAATGAATCAGTGACGACGCAAGCAGTGCGACAGGGGGAGGCATAATGCAGGGGGGAAGGGGGCATAATGCAGGCAGGTGCCTGAATGCATGCATGATACGGCTGATGGCAAGGTAGTCCAGCCAGCAACACCGCTCGCATTTGCTAAGCCACCTGGCAGCCACCACGTTAGCAACCTTGCACACCTTGCGCGCTGGTTCGGTGCATGCTGTTTGACGTGAAGCGCGAATCTTGGATGAACGTTTATTGTTGAATGTTAAAAGATGGTTTACGATTATTGTTGACATACAGCCACCGGCACTAGCGAACAAGGTATGGAGTTGCTGTGTATCATCACCGCGAGTGTGCTAAATCGCCCATACAAGTGCATGCTCACATGCGCGTCAAGGTCTCCAGGCGCCAGACCCAGATTGCAACTTCCCCCGATACGAACCGAAATGAAGCGTAGCCGTGCAGGCCATCAGTGTTTTTCGTGACAGGACAATACGGCAACGACGCGAAGCATTCGTTCGCTGCATTGCTCAGGTCCAAACCACTGGGATGTCAGCAGCAGTACTGATACCTAACCGAAACCAAGCGTCTAGGTATCTGCCCTGCCTCCCACAAGCGAGGACATGGCAAATCGTAGTTGTTCGATTGTGCGACAATTAAGGGGGGGGAGATTGTGCTACATTATTACGTTGCGCCGGCCAGGATGAGCTTGGCGGACTCAGCCCATGCTGCCCCGGATTCAGGCCTGGTTGAGCGAGAGGCGTGGACAAGACAACAAATGAAGGCCTGACCCTTCTTGAAGCAGAGAAGACAACACCTGACCCTCCCGCCTCTTCCTCAAGCGCTCCGGGCTTCACCAATTGAATCGGATCGAACAAGACCTTCATGAAATCCGTTATTACATGTTGCTGAGGAGGTACCTTGACAGCCATCCGCTCACAGACGACCTGCGGTGTGGGCAGAGTGGTAGGTGCGGGCAGGCAAAGGATTGAAGCAAAGCGGCAACAGCGAGGCATGCAGGAATCGTTGGTCCTCATGATCACGTGCTGGAGCACACGGGCAGCTACAGCTGCAACGACCATCTGGATGCAAGGCCGGCTTGCTCCAAACAAATACGCGGCACAGGTGGTTGCGTATCCTGTGGAGCGGTGCTGCTGGCTGTCCTGAGTGAATTGACCATGATTGACTTTGCATACATCACTTGGCCAAGCAGGCCATTCATCAATAACTGCTGCCCTGAGCGCGACGCTAGCGACGCAGCCAGTGAGCAACACGACGCTGTGTGGAGGCTATGGCACACGCGCTACAACGAGCTTGCAATAATGCCCCTGCAGCCCCGCTGCTTGACTGCATGCATCCCAAGATTCCCACCCCAACACAACTGCTCAGCAGCCACCACCGTAGCTCGTACGAAACCACACTCACCACAGGGTGTCGGCGTTGCTGACAGACACGGTCCAGTTGTTGCCGCCAGCACCGCTGCCGCCGATGCCGGCTGACATCAAGCCAGCGAGCTGCGCAGCGGTCACCTGCGCGTGCGAGTGGCAGCACGTGCGCCACAACCGTCATGCACACAGCCGTGTACTGCATGCTTGCATCACCAACTGATGATCAAGGCACAGCAGTCCACAAAGCTGTTGGTCCTTGGAGCAGTCATACAGGTTATCCAGGTCATCGGACACTGGCAAAACTTAAGGTAGGCCGGGTGGGAAGCCATGTCAATATGCCAATCTTCAATCCACCAATCTTCAATCCATCAATCCATGCCACATTGTGGCCCAGGTGTGGTCTTGAGTCTCAATCCCCGCCCACCTTGAACTTCACGGTGACGATCGCTGCCGACCGCGTACTGTCAGCGATGGCAGGCAGCGGGACAACCATCTTCTTTTCCACACTGCCGGCCGCGCCCGGCGCTCCTGGCAGCGTGATGGTCACCTGCATGCATGCATGGGCACAGCCATGATATTTCAGCCTCGGCAAAACGTCAGCCTCCACGCGGGCCATTGTTGCTCATGCACCCATGATTAATTACGCAGGAAGGCATGTTGGTAGGCAGGGGACGCAGCCGAATGCGCATGCTGGCCAAGGAATGCTGGATGTTGCTGCATGTACGCATGCGCTCAGCCGAGATGCACGCGTGCGCCAACGCACCAGCCGGCTTCCAGCGGTCGGCGGCAGCCCGTCAACCGGCACGATCAAGGTCGCGTCATAGCACGTGACTCCATCCTGGCACCCTGCGTTGGAAATGAGCGCCGGGCTGGCGACGGACGCATCCAGGCCGCTCGCGACGCCGTTCACGCAAGCCATCTGCTGGGGGCTAGGGTCACCTGCAGTGCCCGCACCCGTCTTGCCGCAGTCTGTGCTTGCGGTTGCGCCTGTCAGGTTGATGCTGCCGGCACCTCCCTGTGATGCAGCAGAGAAGGATAAACTGTCCCCGCTGCACACCACGGCATCACCGGCTCCAGCGGCGGTGCCGCTGCCTGCGATGTTTCCAAATGTGACCACCCTGAAGGCGTACGCAGGCAGAGAGGCCTTGGGAGGGCCATCCAGCAAGGCTGAACCAGTCAGGATTGCTCCGGTGGTGGTTTCGGGCGCTGCGGTGCTGGTTCCGGAGCCACTGAGCGTGGCTCCGGCGTCGACCGTCAGCGTGTCCACTGCCAGAAAGGCGATGCCGGAGGGGGCGGCTTGAAGCCACTGAGCGAGTGAATGGATGGTGAAGGGCAGCAGCAAGCGGCGCAGTATGGCAAGCGTGTGAGCGAGGCCGGTTGTGGTGGTGTGGTGCGTAGTGTGATGCATGGAGGGCGGACCGTGCACTGTATTCGGGCCCACATCTGGGCAGTGCGCGAGGCCTCACACAGGCCCCATGTGTCAGGGGTGCATACTGCATAGTGCATGAGACTACTGGCAGAGTGACATTTAGGCAAGTGCACAACGATGAGGCTGATGCAAAAGCACGTGTGTGGGTGTGGGTGTGCGCGGGGCGTCATGCCCGGATGCACCTGCTGTTTCCAACCACACCCCATGCTGTTGGCGCGCAAGCCATCACGGCGTGCGTGCCAACATCAATGCATTTGAGAAGCAGGCGTACCGTAATGCCCACACAAGGGCACAAACACACACACGGACATACCATTCCAGGCCTGGGGGTTCCAGTTGCACCAACGCCGATGGTCTGGTTCATGATGACCTTCTTACCGCCCGATCCAGACGGCGCGAACGTGCCGGAGGCCTCCCTGCGGCACGACAACAGCAGCAGCGGCACCGCTTGGTGGTCACACGTCACCCTGACCAGTATAGGCGTATAGCCAAATAAAACTCCAATCCAGGACAGCGCATGAATAGGAGCGGCTATTGAAGGCTTGCTCTGGGAAGGCTTGCTCAGCTCAGTGTTGGTTCACAAGGCAGCCGGAGATGCTATGGACGCTGAATGGCGGTGGCGGCCGGCATGCTAGCCGCAAACCCCCATGCATGAGGGGCCGGACAGGTGCTGCATGAAGGATGATCTGTCTGCTTATGAGGGTGCGGGACTGCGTGCAACATTCCCGACATGTCATAACAAGCAGTACAGGTAGTGCAGGGCTCTCACTAGCGTTGCGCAGCAGGTCAGCGCCTGGCTGGCTCACCCGATGAATGTGTTGGCGGAGGTGGTGGTGGTGATGAGCGCTACCTTCAGCTTCCCCGCAGCCAGCAGCGACAGCGACGCAGACGACAGCTGCACAGCACAATGCACATGAAACGCATGATGTGATTCACACCCGAAACCAGGTTCATCGTGCAGTGGTCCCATGTGGCAGTGGTTTAAGGGGGAGGCGGGGAGCGCATTGACCTACACGGTATGTTGCCGGGGAGCATTTGGAGCCACCTCGTACACTGCAAGTTACCGAACGTTGGGGTCAAACAGGGTCATTTCACGCACTTGGTAGGTTAACATTTGAGTTTTTGAAAATCAGGTCAGGCTGTAGGTGCTTACGTTGATAGAGTAGGTCAAGGCGATGGCAGTGCCCGAGCAAGGCGAGGCGGTGATGGCGCTGTTGCTGGGCTGCACCGCGTACGCGTTGACCACCTCGCCGGTCTCCACATTGAACACATTGACCTGCAGCACGGGGGCAGCAGTTGCCTTGCAGTGTGAGTGCCAAGCGTGCGGCATGCATCGGGCGCATGGAGGCGCCCAGCGGCATGCACGCATGCTTTGCTTGCCTGGCAGAATGGAGCACTCAAGGTCAACCGGTGCGCTACACATCAGCGCAACACGTGCAATGGTGATCCGGCGGCAGCGCAGGACGCATGTGATGTGATGGGCATTGCATGCAACAGGCAAACTTCTACATTTGCACGCAGCGCAAGAGCGTGCATGCAAGAGCAGTCTGTGACATGCACACAACACGCCGTGCATGTGCCCCATCCCCATTGACAAGGCCGACGGATTCCATGGACCAACCGCGCTGCGTGGTGACTCATTGCTCACCCGGGTGGGGGTGCCGTTGAGGCCCGAGGCAACCACCGTAACATGCGCGGTGGCGTCGCCGACAGCGGTGACGCTGCTGGGGTCGACGCCCAGGGAGATGGTGCCTGAGGCTGAGCTGGACCCAGCGCCCTGCATCGGCATTCATGCAAACGCATGGCTGATCAGGCTCAGGCTCATGGGTGTGGCTGTAGGTGGCCGTCATGCATGCACATGCGGGATGGCATGCTGCATGAATTGACGGCATTGCTTACGGTAGCAACCATCCATGGAATGTCTGCATGCAAGGTCACCGAACGCAAAGTTCGTGAACAGTTACTCCAGCATGCTGAAGCGAAAACTCGCTGTGCACTGTGCTCATGTGCAGTGCACGTTGCGTACCGCATTAACCGCATGCTGGTGGTATTGCATGCACACCTATTGCATCGCACGCTTGTAACGCATGTGTGTGTACTGCATTGTACAATTTGTACCGCGCCCACACGTACCGCCAGGTCAGCGATGTAGGGCACCAGGCGCGCCTTCACGGCAGCGATAATGGCCTCTGGCATGATGGACCCATTGCTGTTCCCAACCGGAGCCTTGCTGTTGCCGGGCGACACGATCAGGCCGCCAGTCAGCTCAGAGGAGGTCACCCTGCATGCCGAAGTCAACCACTCGAATAAACTTGCTTTCCTTCGTGCTTGCAAGCGCACAGCGGGTCCCCCAACTGAATCGCATGAAGGTGTGCGTACCAGCGGCCATGCAGACATCAACAATGCATGCAGTAGGCGTATGACCCAGATGTCAAGATGTGCTTGGCATGTGTGTACGGGCCCAACCCTGAACCCCTGAACCCCTGAACCCCTACAAACTCAATCCCTCACCCTGTCTGCTGGTTGCGTGTCTCCAGTGTGACTGTGATTGGGAGGGGTGTCATGCCGGGAGGCAAGCCAGTGGTGCTGCCGCGACCCGCTGCTAGCACGCGGTCAAGCAGAGCCTGCGCAGCTGCCACCTGCAGGTGTGCGCCGACACAGCAGGCGGGTGGACGGATTGAGGTCAGTGAATGGCGTGTATCAGTGCTTTTTCTGCATGCCCACACACACACATTTCGCACATGCACGCACATACACAAGACAGGGGTTCTCAGCCTACGCGGGCACAATGGAGCAGGTGGGGGGAAGTGCTCGCAGGTGTAGAGGGGAGCTCAGGAGGCACTGAAATCCCAGGGGGTATCCCAGGGGGTGATACTGACCCTGGTGTTACTGGTGCTCAGCGAAGCAGACAATACATGGCTAACAGACTATTACCAGGGCCACAGTTTCAACCCTATAATGTGAACCGTGCTGAGCGCCGAGCCAGGACTTCACGCCTGCAGTCGTGCCAAAGCCAGAGACGGTAACTCAGCGCGTCAGCCCGCAGTCCTGGGTTGCAGGGACTCACCGGCAACGCCAAGTCGATGACAGCAGAGGAAGAGTACTGTGCGAAGTTGCTCTTGTTATCAGGCTGCCTTGGCACTGCAAGCGTGAACGACGACGGGGTGCGTGCTCTGCCGACGTCAGTCGCTGTCGTCACGGTCACCTGGCACAAAAACATACACGGTCAGCACATGTAATTGATGAGGTTCATGCAAATTTGTGCAGACACAACTTTCAGGGCCTAACAGCCACTGGGCGCGGGCGTGTGGCTCACCGAAGCAGGAACGTTGCGCATGGCAGACGCAGTGATGGAGATTTGTGCGTTTGTGACCAGGCAAGAGCCTGTCAAGGTATTGGTGACGTATTTAAGGATGATTCTTGCGGTGCCAATCGTGGAGGGCTGCGCTGTGAAGGCAAGGTTCGTAGCTGGCACGGGCACCTGCGAATATGGGCAGTTGGACACGCACCCGCACACAACAAAGGCTCAGAGGTGCATCAACAGGGAGCATCTGGCGTGGCTAACACTACATATCAACAGCATATGCATACACCAGGAATATAGATACAAAGACCTGCTACTTGCCAAGACTGCGGTCGCCTCGAAGGTTTGCAGTATAAAGTCACCCGAAACCGGGACCTGTTCAATTTTACGGTCAGTTTGGCAGGGCGCAATAGTACAAACTCAGCTTCTGCACCAATCACCTGCAAGCTAGCTCAAGCTGGACAGCCTGCGTGGACGATTGCAGTTTAATCAGAAAGTGTGCGCAGAAAGCGTGAACGCAAAGCGGACAGCGGACGGCGCGCACCAGTCCGTCACCCAAAGCAGCATGTACCACGTGGCTGGAGTTCAGAAGTGCAAAGAGCACCATAGACAGGAATACAGAAACACAGCTCCTGCAGGGCTGAGCCATTTTCGCCATGTGAGGCTGAAAAAAAAAAGCACGACGCGGTGTGTTGTGTTGTGGGGCCTAAAGGCCAGACGCTACTCTCGCTTATACTAAGCTGTAAGGATATGTGCAAGAGATCGAGCGTGTTCAACCTCTTTGAGAGGCGGATAGTGTGGACCTAGGTTGCACTGCAGTGTCAGTTGTCAAAGTGCTTGAGTTGCAGCTGTGATAAAACCAGAGTGTGTGTCCATATGCTTTATCTGGTGCGAGGCTGCTGTACTACATAAATTGTACGAGTCGCCAGGTGGGTGCTGCAACGCCTGGGAAGCACCCCTTAGCGGGCAGGTTCCCTGCAGCTAGCGAATGTACGGAAAGGCACATTCCCCAAGGCCAACTTGCCCATGGCAGCCCATTTTATTCACAGCAAACACTTTTATGTTGTGCTGCCCCAACTAGGCTGCAGGGTTGTGCTTGCGCTTTACATTTGCATGACATGGAACGCCTGTGAGAAGTCCGAAACCGCAGAAACCGTTTCGTTCCAACCAATGGGCAAACAACAAGTGACCCAAACCCCCCTCCATAACACAGCAAATCCATCTCCTGTATTCTACTCTAGATAAACAATTGCCAGTCTTCTTTGCGAGTCTAACCTGTGCCTACAGTTTGTCTACAGCCACAGGGTGAAAAGTGTGTAGCACTTTGGCGTGCACCATATCACCAACAGCCAACGTTGTGCTGCCTAGAGCAGCTTCATATGTACTGTACATTGCCGCATTGCCTTATTTCCGTGTGCATGGCTGCATCATGCAGGGCGACGCCGGCGCTTGCACGCCTGTGCCTGCAAACACCGCCGGCACCCGTACCGCGCTGAGGATGCTGCTGTGCGTACATACAGCTTCTATCAAGCACAGGAAGCACAAGCGATCCAGAGCACGGGTGGAAACGGGGCGGCATGCATCGCTTCAGCTGGAAGCGGGTTTCAGCAGTTGCGACCAACTTGTCACGCCCTTCAATCAGCACGCGAACCTGAACCATGGGGGATGGCTGTTGTGCTTGCGGAGATACCATATGATGGGCGTCTGGCACCTGCTCAAGATCCAGATGCACATGATCTGGTACCTGCGAAAGTACAACTGCTGCCCCGCATGGTTCGTGTTTTGTCAAGTGTTTTGGTTGAAGGGTGTGCTAAGTCTGTACTTGGCGCAACCTCATCTGTGCATGCACGTGCCCAGACGCCCGAGTCAGCATGCAAAATCTGCACGAGAGGCTCATGGCAAACCAGGTAAGAGTGCTCAGTTGCGCCACCCCTACGCTGACAACAACGGCGGCGGTAAGCGCTGCAGCCCACTGCAGCAAGCAGGACACCGATCCACAGCTTTCCTACATCAAATTAGAGCTCACGCAAATTGAGCTCACACAAATCGAGCTCATGCAAGGGGCTGCAGAAGGACATGCTTGATGCAAGCGATTATAATGTGCGTCCATGCGTCTTTCAGTGTACGTGTCTACAGGCCCTACTGATACCGCGGCCCAACTAGCGCTACAGGCTACCTACGTTACAACGACTTGGCAACATGCTGCACAACAATACGATTCTGAAGGGAGGGATCGAGCCACCCCCCAGCACATATGCCACGACCATGAGCAGGAAAGATGAAGGCGCGTGGCGGGGGGGGGGGGCAAGGCAGCGAGAGAGTGGCAGGTAGCCCAACAGCCAGCACCAGTGCACCGACCAGCAAAACATTCATTCAACAGGTGCGGGGGGCTAACAATGGCAAGGCATGTGGTGACGTGCGTCACCAAAAGTTCCACCACCAGGCGTACTACAGCCGTACCGTACCAGCCAGCGTTCGAGCCATGACGCACAACAGCGCAAACACTCAAAACGTGCGTGCAGGGCGCCATGAATTATTCTACTGCTACAAGGGTACATGTCGATTGCTTGCCTGTGCGCAAGCTTCAACAAAATGCAGCAGCTCACTGCAGTTAAGTGTGCATGTTTCGGCAGCAGCGCCTTTGCTGTGTGACCTTTCCCATCCGAAAAAGAAGTTGCCAGCACGAGGCAAACGTTGTTATCGCCTAGTAAGTAGACGAACGATTTGGCCAGCGCCGGACGATAACATGGATACACGTTAACACGGACACGGGTAATACTGGCGGAAAATGCACACACGTGCTCGACAGTTTCTGGATGCAAGGCACCTTGCGCAGCAGCAGCCCAGCAGCTGACTCACACGTCAGGCAGCCAGCAAGACCCGCGGCAGTCTGCGCACTGACGACTACCACACAGGTGAGGGCGCATGCGATGTCCACCGTCAACGCCAAGGCAAGGCAACACACACGCACCGCCATTGTGTAGGAGGCGGGCACGCCACCGAGTGGCAGCGCGCAGCCGTGCACACGTCCAGGGAGTGCACGCAGGCAGCAAAATCGCGAGGGTGGTTCCGCCGATCGGCTGTGTGCGCTGACAGGCCTTCTCCCCGGGCGGCACGCTGTATGGAGTGCGGCTGGAGGGTGAGGGAGGGCCTCTAATGCGAGTGCACTTACGAGTTATGGTTACCTGGGGCTCATGTGGCAGCTCCTATCCTGCTGCCTGCCCGCTACTGGCGGCCGTAGCGCTTGCGCAGCGCCTCGACGTGGGAGCTCTGCAGCGCGATGCTGCTGGCGCGCTCGCGCCACTCCGGGCGGTACGCGAACAGGTCGTTGCTGGCGTGCGCCAGCCGCTCCAACGATTTCATCTTGAGCTCCAAAACCGCCGCGCCGAACTGCGCGTGGAGCTCCGACAGGGGCGCGGCGCCGCCCGGGCGCCCGCGCAGGTGGATCACCAGCCGCATCTCCAGGTCGCGTAGCGCCTGCGTGTCGAACGAGCGGGCCTCCTGAACGCCGCGATTCAGCAGCGCGACGACCTCCCGCTCCTCCGCCGCAGCCTCAGCACGCGTAGCCCGGCCGCCGCCGCCGCCGTTTAATTCACCGTCGCCGCCACCACCACCCCCGTCATGGTGAGCGGCGTAATCCCAGGCGCCAGCCTCATCATGCCGCCGGCGCTTGCCGCCATCGTGGAATTCGTGGTCGGGGTACGCCTCGCCTCTGCCGTCGTCGTATTCGTATTCGTATTCGTCGCCTGCACCGTACGTGTGGGGATCCTGCTCCTGTGGGTGTCCAGCCAGCCACAGGCACAATGCGGGTGAACGCCGGTGCTGTACCCGCCAGTGAGCGCACACGCTTTGCCACAGTAACGCACTGATGCTAACGCATTCCATTCTGCGGAAACGCAGTGTGCATGCATGCATGAAGTCAACGGCGAGAATGTATGTGTTTTGTGCCCGGCGGCGAGGCGATGCATCCCCGACGCCCGCTACAGTTCACAGGCTGCGCCACCCACCCAGCTCTCCTTTGCCCCATGGTCGTCGCAGCCGCCGTCACCGCGCCATGGGCTGCGGCTGCGGCCGTGCCGATCGCGGCCGCCGCTGCCACCACCAGCCGCCTTGGTAAGCCCGCCGTGCCCGCGAGCGCGAGCCGCCTCGACAGCGAGTTCGGGCGCATGCTCGACGGCATACACAACGGGATGCTGCGGGTCCGGTGCGAAGAAGCGCGGCCAGCGCTTGAACCATTGGTACACCCCGAGACGACGCCCCCCGGGCACCTCACGGAATTGCTTCGGGATCTCCCACTCCCTGCGTCGGCAGGGGTGGCAGCAGCAGGCGGAGCATTCACATGCACAGGGCATCTCATGTTGCACCAGGAGCATGTCGGCCGAACGGCCCAGGCTCCCCGCCGGTGGAGACCAAGAGACCACAACACGAATGAAGCATCCCCCTCTCTCATGACCCTCCCCCGTGGGGTCACCTCCCCCTTGAAGTCTCTAAGTACAATCCAGCTCCCTTTGCATTTCGGTCGGATTCAAGGTTCAGAGATACCGCTTTGCTCCCATGAGTTACAGGCATCACCCCTAATATTGACAGGACGCCCAAGCCCGCGTGCTGCCCTCTGCCCTTGACCTCCATCGCCCATACCTACCCCTTCAGCGTTTTGGGCTCAACGCCGTCTGGGAAATTGAGAAGGTGCTGGTGCAGCGCCTCACAGAAGCTCAGCTCATCCTGTTGCATGTCCTTGTACTGCCTATGAGGCCGCCACCCCTCCTCATCCTCCTCTTCGCGTTGCTGGCCCTGCCCCTGCTGCAGCGGCTCCCCCTGCCCCTGCTGCTGCTGCTGCTGCTGCTGCTGCTGCTGCTCGAAGCGGGGTGGGGAGCACGGCCCTGGTGCGCCCGCTGCAATGCCACCATCACCACCAATGGGAAAATCTGCAACCATGCCTTCGTCTGAAACTGGGTTTTCTCTGGCCGTCACTGTCACTGCATCATCAAACATGCCGTCCCAGTCAATCACGGGGGCGGCCCAGCCCTGCTGCTGCTGCTGCTGCTGCTGCCAACCGTAACCAGCGTCACGCGTGTCTACTTCAGGGCCGCCATATTCAGCACCAGTGTCAACCCAGGCAGCAGCGGCCGCATCGCCAGCGCGGTCGCGTTCTCTCCCGGTCCGTCCATCCTGCAGGTGGCGTGCCATCAGCACCAGCACATGCATGTAAGCCCACGGCCATGCAAATGCTGAGATCACATTTGACAGGTGCGATGCTGCGTCGGCGTTGAACACCGCTGTCGTGATGTGTGCAACCATGCTAACGCCGTCTGGCCACGTCCAACCCTCACACGTGCACACAGCTGGTGGGCACACCAAACACCAACAAACGCCAACCCACCCAGCTCTCCTCAGCTCCTTCGTCGCCGCCGCCACCGCCGCCGCCACGCCAGAGGACATGGCCGTGATCGGGCCCACCGCCGGCACCGCTGCGCCTTGGACTACGGCTGCGAATGTGCTCAGCACCGCCGTCGCCGCGCCATGGACTGCGACCACGATCGTGCCCACCGTCGCCGCCGCCACCACGTCGAGGGCTACGGCTGCGATCGCGCCCATCGCGCCCACCGCGGCTGCCATTGGCCGTCGCGGCAAACCCGCCGATGCTGCGAGCGCGCGCCGCCTCAACAGCAGATTCGGGCGCGTGTTCGACAGCATACACAATGGCCTGATCCGGGTGCGGTACGAAGAAGCGCGGCCACCGCTTGAACCATTGGTACACCCCAGTGCGACGCCCCCTTGGCGTCAGTAGGAAGTGCTCCGGGACTGGCCACTTGCTGCGGTAGCAGGAGTAGCGGCAGCAGGTAGAGCACACACATAGGGCAGGCGTCAACTGAAATCCACCGCTTTCGTGACCTCTATCTCTCTTATGACCTGCCTCGCCCATAAATATTCTTGTATTCCTCATCCCTGCCAATTCAGTGTCCACCCTAAAACTCGACCCCTCTTCGGATCTAAGATGCAGGTTGCAAGCATATAGGTTCAGAGATACCACTGTCGCTCCCTGGAGATTCAAGCATCTGCCCATGCCCCCACCGCTTCTGGACCAGCACAGATAATTTCACACACCGACACCGACAAACCACCACCGACAAACCAGCGGGGAACATTGAGAACATCAGACCGTGGCTAGTTTTGCAGCAGCCCCCAGATCAGCCCAGACACCTCGCTTGCCATCATTAGGTGCAATCTCTAACCCCCTATCCGTACGCACATGCACACTGCACGGCAGCACGGGAATCAGACTGCATGGCCTCATAGGTGCCTCTGTTTGACCCACCGTTTCAGCACGTGCAGCTCAACGCCGTCCGGGAACTTCCGCAGGTGGCGGTGCAGCGCGTCGCGAAAACTCTGCTCCTCAGCTATAACGTCCTTGAACTGCTTATGAGGCCGCCACCCCTCCTCTTCCTCCTCCTCGTGCTGCTGGCCCAGCTCCTGCTGCTGCGGCTCCAGCTCCTGCTGCTGCTGCTGCTGCTCAAAGCGGGATGGGGAGCACGGCCCTGATGCGCCCGCTGTAATGCCACCATCACCGCCAACGGGACTTGCGTCTTCACCTTCATACCGGTATTCACCTTCATCCGAAACTGGGCTTTCCCTGCCGGTCAACGCATCATCGAGCATGCCGTCCTGGCCGATCGTGCCACCATCCCAACCCGCACTCTGCTGCTGCTGCTGCTGCTGCTGCTGCTGCTGTTGCTGCTGCCAATCAGTATCGGCGTGGACGCTGAGAACAGCAGCAGCAGCGGCAGCGGCGCTGGGGGCGCCGTCTGCCACCGCCTGAGCGCGGTACACGTCTGGTTCAGGGCCGCCATCATCAGCACCGGTGTCGACCCAGGCAGCGGCGGCCGCATCGCCGGCGTGGTAGCCGGCGTGGTCCCTCTCCCTCCCGAGTCGTCCATCCTGCAGGTGGCGGGCCATTAGCGCCGGTGCATGCTCGTAAGCGCACCATGTAAGTCCTGGCATGATATTGTTGTTGTTTACACTCGGCCGGTTAGCCAGAGGCCCAGGGTCGCCCTCGAGAGGGTTTCAAAGAAGGCGAAGGCACGTGATCATGGGAGCGAGTGGAGGGTGGGGGAGGGTAGGCAGGGTGGCAGGCAGAATCAAGCAATGACATTAGCAGATTGCCGTCTGATGCAAATTGTGTGCACAAGGGACGCAACCCGTCGCTGATCGATATTGTGAAACCATGTTAACGCCGCCTGCCTAAGACCAGCGCCCACACCTGCATGCACAACGGTTGTGCACACCAAACAAGATGAAGAAAAGCCAACTCACCCAGCTCTCCGTGGCCGCATGGCCGTCGTCGCCAGCACCACTGCGCCTTGGGCTACGGCCACGAGCGCGCTCGCCGTCGCCGCCACCACGTCGAGGGCTACGGCTGCAATCACGCCCGCCACCGCCACGCCCACCCCCGGCCGTCTTGGCAAGCCCGCCGTGGCCGCGAGCGCGCGCCGCCTCGATAACAGATTCGGGCGCGTGCTCGGTGGCGTACACGATGGGCTGATCCGGGTCCGGTGCGAAGAAGCGTGGCCAGCACCTGAACCATTGGTACACCCCGGTACGACGCCCCCCTGGCGTCTGCAGGAAGTGCTTCGGGACCGGCCACTTGCTGCGGTAGCAGGAGTAGCGGCAGCAGGCAGAGCACACACACATAAGTGCTTTTGCAGGTGCGTATTGCAAGATCTCCACCTCTCCACACCCTCCCTCCCCCGCGAAATCGCTATATCCACTCCCTCCCTCGATTGATTTAGGGTGTAGGTTGTGGGATGTGGGGTTCAGGGTTCATGTAGATACCGCTAGGATGCCGCCCTCGCTTGCATCAACTGCCCCTGCCCAACAGGGCACCCGAGCCCGTGCGCTTCCCTCTGTGCTGCCCTCTGCATCGCCCATACCCACCGCTTCAGCACGCTGAGCTCAACGCCGGCCGGGAACTTCATCAGGTGGCGGTGCAGCGCGTCGCGGAAGCTTTGCTCCTCCGCTTTAACGTCCTTGAACTGCTTCTGAGGTCGCCACCCCTCCTCCTCCTCCTCCTCGCGTTGCTGGCCCTGCTCTTGCTGCTGCTCCTGCTGTTGCTCCTGCTGCAGCGGCTCGTGCTGCGGCTCCTGTTGCTGCTGCTCGGAGCGGGGTGGGGACCACGCCCCTGGTGCGCCCGCTGCTATGGCCCCATCGCCACCAACGGGGCTGGCATCGTCAGCCAAGCCGGCATCTGAAACCGGGCTTTCCCTGCCTGTCACAGCGGCAGCGCACAGGACGTCCGGGCCGATCGGGAGGGCATCCCAGCCCGTGCCGTGCTGTTGCTGCTGCTGCTGCTGGCAAACATCATCGGTGCCGCGCACGCCCGCTTCAGGGCCGCCATCATCAGCACCGGTGTCGGCCAGGGCAGCAGCGGCCGCATCGCCAGCATGGTCGCGCTCTCTCCTGGATCGTCCATCCTGCAGGGGCCATCAACGCCAGTGCATGCATGTAAGGGCGGTAAATGGTAATGCAAACCCGGACGTGATGGTATGAAACCATACATGTGCTCATGCCGTCTGGCCACGGCAACCGCCCACATGTGCGTTGCACTGCTGGTGTGCACGCCAAAGCCCAATAAACGCCAACAAATGCGGAGTGGCGGCACGCAAGCGCTTGCAGGATGTGCATGCGGGAAGTGCGCAGCATCCTGCTGCCTCGGCCGCTTGACGCACAGTGGCTCGGTGACCCAGGATGCCAACAAGGGATGCCAAACAACTTCAGCATGCCCGTATCAGCATTCCGAACACCGGTGACCTTGGCCCCAGCGCACACCTTGGTCGAATCGCCCCGCCGGTGTGAACCTTCCTCCTGCCCATCCACACGACCTCTGCTCTCACCACGGCTGTCCCTGTCCCTGTCCCTGTCCTTGTCGCTCTTAGCGCGGGCCAAACCGCGCTCCCGGCCGCGCTCATCGTCATTATCACCGCCGCCGCCGCCGCCGCCGCTGGCACGGGTCCTCCAGGAGGGCCGCTCGTCGTCGCCGGCAGCCGGCGCGCGCCGCTGCTGCTGCTGCGCCGCTGCGCAGCCCTTGGAAGGCGCGTGCTCGACAGCAAATAAAATGGGCGACTTGCCCGCCCGAACGTAGATGCGGCTGGGGAAGCCCTTAATCCAAGAGAAGGGTGTGAGGCGCTTTTGACCCACGTGCAGGAACTTGTTCGGGATGGCCCAGTTCCTCCTGGAGTCGCCGCAACAGCACACACAGCATTCAAAATCTCAAATACGTGATTGTACTGCAGGTCTACAGCATGATGGCGGACAACAGGTGAGTGACAACACCCACAGGGGGCAAGCATGTTGCGTTGCCTGCTTCAGCGCGGTTGCAGGTCATCACCCGACCGGCAAGGCGCGGCCATCTCACCCCTACGCCAGCAAACCACCGCTTCCAAAGGGCTCATGCGCTCAGTCCGTGCACCCCAGCGGGTGACCGCGCCAGGTTCTGAAGGCTGCACCCAAAAGCGATGACTGGCTTGTGCGGCAGGGTGTGCGAGAGGAGAGGCTGCTTGCTGTCAGCGTCAGTTCCTAGGCGACCTATCACCTATTCAATGCTAAGCGAAGGCGCAGCACCCCTATGGAAATAGCCTCTGAGCTTACCCTACGAGGTCCCGGAACGTCAAGCCCTCAGGGAACTGCCGCAGGTAGCGCTGAAGCGCGTCGACGAAATGCAGCTCCTCCTCGGCCCGGCCGTTGTAGTGCGAGCGGGGCCGAAAGCCCTCCCTGCCAAACCGAATCTGCTGCTGCCGCTGCTCACGCTCACGCTCACGCCCCTCGTGCTGGTCTTCAGGCTGCTGCCGCTGCTGCTGCCGCTGCTGCTGTTCGTGCTCTTCTTGCCGTCCCTCCCGCTCCCCTTGTGGCTGCGGCTCGCCTTCCGGGCGGGGCGCAGACAGTGGGTGCCCTTCTAGCAGCCTCGCCGCTGAAGCAGCGACCCCAGCGTCTGCACTGGGCCACGGTCCGCCTTCGGCAGTTCCTGGGTGTGACGTGTGATTAAGTGCACTGGCCGGATCAGCCGGGGCGTCGCCTGAGCGCCCATCAGGCTGCTGCAGGCGCGGACTCTGATCCGCAGCAATGGGAGTGCTCTTAACCTCCTCGCCTGCCAGAACTGCATGCGGCGTCGCATCCGCGCAAGGCGCTACCGCTGCAGCACCGTCGACCGAGCCATTGACCGTATGGGCAGCAGCAGCTCCGGAAGCAGCCTCTGTGCCATCATTAGGACCAGGCCCGTTTCCACTGTTCTCCTGTCCAGTCGTGGCCATGCACGTGGCCATGCACGGGCAGCATGCGCACAGGTGCTTACGTAGGTTCTTGGCACGAGGCGTTTGACAGGGTGTGGATTGGAGATTTGGATTGCGGATGCCGATTGGTTTCGAGAAGTGCTCATGGTTGCAGACCGTACATGCAGAGACCAGGCAGGCGATTCATTAATGGACGAGTGGATTGTGCAATGCGGCTATGGTATGTGCAGTCTGCGTTGCGTGCCTATGCAGTGTGCAGTATGCACCTAAGCAGGCAGGGAGGAAGGGAGGCAGGCAGGGAGGAACGCTGAACGCCGAACGCACCTGCGCTTCATCGCCACAATGCCCCTCCGCATGCTCCCCTCCTCGCTCAGCAGCGTGCAGGCCATAACGCGGGCGTTCCGCCCCCACCGTCTTGTCGTCGCCCGCGCGCACAGCAGGGCTGCTCTCCCGGATGCCATTCACGCCGCCGCCACCGCCGCTGCTGCCACGCTGCTGCTGCTGCTGCTGCTGGTTGCCCGTGCCCAGCCGGGGTGCGAGCTCATTTGCGCGGACGAGTCCGCGGCGCTCGTCAATTGCAAAGCGTTTGGGGAAGGCGCGCAGCCACTCGAACGGCTCCAGCAGCCGCTTGGGCGTGTCCAGGATGCTTTGCGGGATGCCCCATCGCCTCCTGCCGCACATCAGCAGCAATGCGTGGAGCAGCAGTGCAGCGTAGCAGACACTTCGCCATGCAAAGTTGGGAGTTGCAGCGCTGTGGGCTGGCCGCAGGGGGGATACTATCAGGCCACAGGGAGGATACCCTAAATCAGCAAAAGGTGTATGAGCGAGGCGCGTGCGGGTGCAAATGCAAGGTTTGCCGTAGCATACCAGTGCTAGTATTAATACTGCCTGACCTGGCCAAACAGCGCCTTATTCCCAGCGCACGTGAATCGTGCACGTTTGAGGATGAATTCCAGCGCAGCGTATTAACACAAATGCAGCGAGGCAGGGCACAAACACAGTGGCATGCCTGCATGCAGCCCAGGCCTTGGAGGTCCCCCAGGACCAAGGCCGCTTACAGCGGCAGCACGCAAGCATTTCATGCTCACCGGTGCAGCTCTCTGAGCGTCAGCCCTTCAGGGAACTGCTGCAGGTAGCGCTGGAGCGCGCTGGCAAACAGCAACTCCTCCTCAACGCGGCTGCTCAGGCGGGAGGGCGGGCGCCATCCATCCTGGCCAAACAACTGCTGCTGCTGCTGCGATGCGCTCTCCCGACGGCTTTGCCTGCCGGGGCTGCGGCTGCCTTGGCGGGGCAGCAATGGAGGGGTCCCCTGTGTGTACCGCGCTGGTGAGCGCGACGAACGGCGAGGGGGAGATCGTGGAAGGGGGCAGGGGGGTGACCCAGATCGGCGCTGAGGCAACGACTCAAGAGGCTGACGGCGTGGTGACCCAGATCGGTGCCGGTGAGGAGGTGACCCAGATCGCCCACGCCGGCGATCGGTCGACTGCCCTGACCGCGCCCGCTTTGAATCGCTGCGTCCCTCGTCCCTGTCTCGCGGTTTCTCAGGCTCCTCCCGCCGCCGTCGCTGCTCAGGGCCAGTGGCCACGTCACCTTTTAAGTCTGTGTCCCGGTCGGTTTCCGTGCCCTTTTGCCTCTTGCTGCTCCTGGATGAGGATTCGCGGGGGGGCTTCCCTCCCCCGCGGGACGTGCTGTCCTTGATATCCTCTCGGTCACGCTTGCGACGGTGGCCATCGCCCTCCTTGTCTTTACCCTGGCTTGAGGTGGCAGGCGCAACAGGCTGGCCAGCAGCAGCGGCTGTAGCGCCAGCGCTGGCCCCGACTGCCACGTCTGCCCTGCCACCGATCTGGGTCGTCTGCGGCGTGTCACCGACAGCTGCTGCACCGCTGTCTGCAACCTGTAGCTCTGACGGCTCCGTTGCTAGGGGCGGACCCTCTGCAGCATGGCCTGCTGGCTCGATCGCGGCGGGGGCGGCATCGTCGGGGGCGGGGGTACCGGCCAGGGAGCTCAGGAGCGCGCCCCAGGCGGCCGCCAGGCGGCCCACGAGGTCCTTGTCAAGCGGCAGCAGCAGCTGCTGCAGGGCTTTACGGAGCGCGCGGACCTCCGCAGTGGCATACGCCTCCGCCCCGCTCCGCACCGCCTGTCACGCGTCGACGTTGGTCGGCAGGCGCAGTTGCGCACCAAGGACAGCACACGCATTGTGAGTTGAAAACGCGGACTGACGTGCTTGGTTTTGATGTGCTGTGTTAACATGTGGCACTTGCTTGTGGACATGTGGCCATGCAGGCCGGAACCAAGGGTCATCGTCACAGTGCAGCCTCGGGCGCCTCACCAGTGTGTCCGATGCCCGAGCGGAGGGCAGGGCCGAGGGATCCGTAGCATGAGCACATTGCTGCTGCAGCTGGACCAAACGCTCGGCAGTCTCGATAACCTGTAGGCACAGTTGCAGTTGCCAGGTTATTGTTCCCACATGCACACTGACGCGCGCTTCCCGCTATTCGCCACCCGCTGTCAACTTCGTTTATGGTAATCACCTCAGCTCGTGTCTTGTACGCACAAAGACCGTGCACAGCACGATAGCAGAGGTCCCCTTCGATGGCAAGCCAGTCAGGGTTTGACAGGCTCATGCTTTTGGCGTTTTCGAGCTGCTCTGCCGGCACGACACGCCCATCGTCAAGCGTAATTAGACCGTCGTCTGCAGCATATGCCAGTCAACAAACGGTGCACAGAGTACTGTTAATCGCTGGGGTGAGGTTCCTGACTGCTTGTCTCAAACCCATCGTTAACGAACGCAGCGCGACCGCTTCAGAACCCAGCCCCAACCGACCTGTGACATCCGCTATGAAACGCGCCACGAGAGCTGTTCGAGTCAAGCCCAGCACAGCCTGAAGTTGGCTGCCATGCTTCAAACTGGTGAGCAGCACAGCAGCGCCGCTCAAGGACTTGCCCGCCGAACCCAGGCATACTCTTCCAGGTGCATGGTGTAGGCCCAGGAAGGCCAGGACCTCGTCTTTTGTGAGGTGTATGCTGCTGATGAGTTGCCGGTCTGGCTGCACCAGGTCCACTCCAGGCGAAAGTTCGTCCATCACGAGCACTTGTGGTTTGCCTAACTACGTGTGTGCTGTGAGGAGTTCATCTGTGTGCTGTGAGGAGTTCATCCGGAAAGAATCCATACATAGCACCAAGGTCACTTGTACAGTACCTTTTGCGATTCAAGAGTTCAGAGTAAGCTACCAGGGTCACTGTAGCTCGTGAGCGACAAAGTCACCAAGCGGCAGTAACTGTTCAGCAGGCAACAGTGTTCAGATGTTTGTGACAACCTAGTGGTATGGTCCTGGTAAGGAGGCTTATGCTATTCTGGGGGCCACCAGCGCCTTCTGTGTATTTCTGTGAATTGGCATGGGTCAGGACCCTGGCCAATTCCATTGGCGGAAGAAGACAGGACACATACGTGCAAGGTAGCGCCAAACGCAGACACCATATGGCATGAGGCTGTCATGATGATTCACATGGAATGTGGGCTTGCAACAGCAAGAACAGAGGGAATACACCGAAGTGTTGAAGTCCACCTTCCATTCGTACAGACGCAAGTTGTGCGCTGAGCGCTGAGCGCACAACTCACTGCAACGTAAAGCATACAAAGAAATGTAACGATGGATAAACTTTGCGTTATTATATCTTCAGGTTTCTTTGTAGCCTCTTCCCGCTCCGTGCTTACGGGCCAGGCCCTGTTTGGTGAAGTCGACCTGGGCAGCTGAAGTGTACCTTGGCCTCTTAACGAACGACGGCGCCCCAGCCCGTCGCTTATTTCTTACACTTTCTACCTATTTCTTTCTTTTTTTTCAGAAGGAGCTGACAAAAAACAAAAAAGTACGACGTACGGACCCAAATTTGCACCCGAACGGTATAAAGAGTGCCTCCTGCACATGCCTCGCTCCTTTTGCTGTGTCATACCGACCAGCACCCCAATTTCAACCCTTTCTCTCTTATAAAAATGAGCATCACCGGCAACGGCGCTGGCAAGCGCAAGCTGACTGCCGAGTCCGTGGGCAAAGCGAAGAAGCCCAAGGTGGAAGATGCGGTCGCCAAGGTTCCCGGCAAGGCGGTTGCAGCAGCAGCTGGCAAGCAGCGCGCCGTTGAGACGACTGCAAAGTCTGTCGAGACGCCCAGCCCAGCCAAACCCGCTGGTCAGCAAGTGGTGGACGCAGCAGCCTACAGGAAAGACAAGGAGATAGTTGTGAAGAACATCGACAACCCAGGCCTCTTCCAGACTTTTGAGGATAGCGCTGCTGTTTTCCCTGCATCGCTCCAGAAGGCCCTCACGGCGGCTGGGTTTTCCGCCCCAACTCCGATTCAGGTGCGTCAGCAAACCCGAAATGCGTTCTCTGCTGGTCTACTTGATTCAGCCTGTGCTTAGGCAAACACGTAAGGCTGTTGTATCCGTGCGTGGGTCTGCGCAAATGGTTTCTCGGTGTCTGCGGCATATCATGCATTGTGGACTGCCGCCTTTGTGACGCTGGTCATCGCCGCCTATGATTTTGGTCAAACCCTTGCAGGCCCAGGCATGGCCGCTGGCTTTGACTGGACGCGACATTCTCGCTGTTGCCAAGGTAAGACACACCTGCCTTGGCTGTGTTGCTGCTTTATGTTTTCACATGCTCTTCCTGTGGGCTGCACGAAAACCCTTGCCAACGCCCAAGGACCGAGTGCCTGACCAATGCTTGCCGTATGCAGACCGGCTCAGGCAAGACCGTCGGCTTCCTCCTGCCCTCCATTGTTCGTATCCTCCAGCAGCCCACGCCTGCGCCTGCCGGGGGCAAGGCCGCCAAGGGGCAGCCGGCCATTATCGTGATGAGCCCTACGCGCGAGCTCGCCCTCCAAATACAGGAGCAGGCGGCTGTTTTCGGCCGTGCTGCAGGCCTGCGCAGCGCTGCCGTATATGGTGGAGCCCCGAAGGGTGAGCAGGTTTTGGCACCTCCAACAAACTTCTAGCTGCACGCTTAGTAAGCGACTGCTAAGCGCCAACCTGACTTTGACCAGGCGGCCTTATAGACTGGCAATTTTGCATAGTTTTTAACTTTTTTCCTGCTATATTCTTCAGGTCCGCAAATACGCGACCTCCACGCGGGAGCCCAAATCGTGATTGCCACGCCTGGCCGCCTGAACGACCTCCTGGAGTTCAAGTGCCAGGTGAGCTTGGCAGAACGCTGACACACCCTGCACCAGACGCAAGCTGCTGTCCTCAAGCCTGCCACGGCGCAAGAGTTCAGGGTAGCACCAGGGGCGTGCTCCTCGTATGGCTGGGTCCGTGGCGCTACCCCTGCGTTGCTGTGCCTGCTCACAGTGCGACACTGACTCTGGAACATATGTGAGCCTGAGCAGCAAATTCTGGAGGACGGCATACACTCCTGCCCCTACCATTGCGCCTGCCCCTACTGCCAGCGTGGCATCGCGTCCATTCTGTGGACGCGCTGACGCCTAGTGCGCTTTGCGCTGTGGTGGCGCTGAGGCTCTCTGTGCGTTTTGTCACACCCGTGTCACGGTGTGTCACCTCACCTGTATGTCACCTCACCTCCTGCGTGCCCCCTCACTTCACCTCACCTCTCCTGGCAGGACGGCTCGGCGGTGCTGGGCCTGCGCAACACGGCGGTGCTGGTGCTGGACGAGGCCGACCGCATGTGCGACATGGGCTTTGAGCCGGAGATCAAAAAGGTGTGTGAAATGCATGAAACGCGTGAACCGTGACACCCACGTAACACACTTGCGTTGGAAGTTGGTTTTTAGGGCTTGGTGTACGGTGGTGTTGTGTGGGTTTGTGCGTGCGCGCGCCTGTGGGCGATTGCAGCTTGTGGAATGCATGCAGCATCCCTGCAGCTGCTCATGCACGCGCACCACTGCTGCTGCGTGCATTTTTCGTGCCCCCGGCCTGCTAGTCAGGGGGTGCCTGGGCTTGCCCTCGAGTAGGCAAGGAGCGCACCTGGAGCTATGGCTGCGGTGTTGCCGGGCGAGCGGGCTCTGCAGCGTCTCCGGATGTACTCTTGGATGGCACGATTCACCAGTCACCTCACTGGCCCCGCCCCTGTTTGCCTTGCGTGCATGCAGATCGTGGGCCAGATGCCGTCCACCAAGCAGACGCTCTTCTTCACTGCAACATGGTGAGCACAAACGCATAGCTCTTCGCGCCAGCCACCGACACAATTGCCCACATGACAACGCTACCAATCCCACCATGAGTGTATTTGCACCACCTGTTGTGTGGGTCTCACGCTCTCCCGACCACTGCCACCGCTGCGACGCTGCCACTGATGGAAACGGCGTTTGTCGGTTCATGCCAAAAGCGGCGGCGCTGAAAGCATCGGGAAGCTTCCCTCGACCCCTGGACTCTAAACAAGGCACTCCTAAACCCTACCCCTTCCCCCCCTTGCTGTGGCCCTTGCAGGCCCAAGGCGGTCGCACGTGTGGCGGCCACGCTGCTGCGCAACCCCGTGTGCATCAACATCGGCTCGGCAGACGCTCAGCTGCGCGCCAACAAGGACATCAAGCAGCTGGTGCAGGTGGGTCAGGTTTCAGGGTCGGGTGCCTCCCGTGGGGCCTCCCGTGGGGCCTCCCGTGGGGCCGTGCAGAGCGCTTCCCGTGGAGGCCGTGCAGTGTGCAGGTGCGGGGGTGGGGGGCCAAAAAGAGACGCCCGTAATACCACATAGAATCAGCCTTGAATACACGTATGATACGCGGCGGAGGGCGCGTGAGAGGCAGCGCAGCCACGAGTGATCGGATGGGAGCAGGCACCATTCTGTTGCGCCCGCCTCGTGCAGGGCCACTCACGTCGGTCATTGTTCAGGTGTCAAGGGGTTATGGGGTTCCAGGTGGGGTGGGGGCGGCTGGAAGGGGCTTCAGGGTTCCCAGGGTTTTGGGGGTCCCAGGGTGTTTTTAAGGGTTGGGGGCTGAAGTTACGCAGCTGGTGTGGTTGCCCGGTTGCGACCGCTCGCTTGCGTGCATCTTTTGCTGCTGACGCTTCCTGTGTGTGGTGCGGTGTTGCGGCTGTGCTCTCTCCTCGTTACCACCACCGCCATCAGGTGTGTGACAAGAAGGACAAGTACGACCTGCTGATTGCGCTCGTCAAGGCAGAGGTGGGTCGGTGGGTGGGTGGGAGCTGCCGTTACTAGGGCCGTGCATATACTAAAAAATCAACTATACATCTAAAAATCCGTGCTCATACGCACACGCATGCACACGCGCGCACTGCACGCCCCGCGGGAAGCACACTGCATGGCCCAACGGGAACAAATAAATCCAACACACGCACATGCACACGGGCGCGTGTGTCGGCGTTCCGCATTGCCTTGTAAAACTCGAGGGCACTGGTCCTGGCACAGATGGTCCTGTCCTGTTTTACATGGAGAGCCGGAACGGCAACACACGTCCCGCGTGCACATGTTCAGAACATGTGTTCCCGTTGGGTTATTCAGAGTGCTTCTCGTGGGACCGTGCAGTGCGCATATTCGCTGGGACGGGAACCGCACCTGACGATGGGTGGTGTCTGGGCTGATCTGGCGGCTGCCGCAAAACGGGCAGCGGCGTGCCTGTGTGCGTGTGTGCATGCAGTCTTCACAGCGCTTGCCTGCAGCCCACATCTCCCAACTGCCTCTCACGCGTTGGATGCCTTTGTGTCACACCTGCCTTGCACAGGTTACGCCCACGTCCCGCGCCATCATCTTCTGCAACAAGAAGTACCTGTGCGACGAGATTGAGAGCGGGCTCTGGGAGGTGAGCTCACGGGCATCCGACACGCATGCAGCCATCCAGCATGCACGCAGCCGTAAATATGAGCATGCGCTCAGCGCGGTGCGTCAGCGGTGATGAATGTCTCCGCTCTGGCTCAAGCGGTGGCTACAGCGTCAGCCATTACTGTGGCCCGCAAAGCCAGGTGATGCCAACATTGCTAGGCCAGTCAGCATCAGCCTGTCCTTTGGGCAGTCAGTCATGCTGCCACGTGCGAGAGGCAACCTGCGGGTAAACACGCGTGCAGCTCATTTCAGTTTAGGGACGCAGTCAGGCACTTCTAGGTTTTTAGGGTTTGGGGGACGCAGTCAGGCACATCAACGGGCTAACTGCGTCAGTGCTGGGAATTAATCCATTGAGGAGCGCGTGAACGACGCCATGCCAATGACCTGGATCAAGACTGTGCATGTGTGTGTGTGGTTGTTGACATGCGGGTGGTGGCTGTGATTGGCTGACTGCAGGCTGGCTTCAACGTGGCCGCCATCCACGGCGACAAGACGCAGCAGGAGCGCGAGTGGGCGCTGAGCCAGATCCGCGCCGGCAAGATGCCGCTGCTGGTGGCCACAGACGTGGCGGCGCGCGGCCTGGACATCAAGGTGAGGGCCGTAATGGTGGCTGTAATGGTGGCTATTGTAATGGTGGCTGTAATTAAGGTGCGCGGCTGTTGATATGGATGGAATGGACCGGTGATTGATCGAATGGTGTGAATAGGCTGGTCGGGGGGGCTGCTGCTGTTGTAATGGTGGTAGGGATTGATGTAATGATGTGGGTGATTAGAACGGCGTGGATGGAAAATGGTGCGAAATGGTAATGGCTGTGATTTTGGTGTGGATGGAACGATGTGGATGATGAGAATGGCGTGAACAGGATGGTGCGAAATGTTTGGCATGGATGCTGCGGATTGGACGGTGGTTGATCGAATGGCGTTGATATAATGGTGCGAAATGATTGGTGTGAATGTTGGGGACTGAACGGTTTGAATGGTTTGAGTTGAATTGCCAGGCGGGGGCACCGCAGCACGCTGCTGATGCGCTGACACAAGCTTGCACACAGCGCGTGCACCACATGCCTGCCTGTGTAGCTGGCCGATGGCCCCCGCCTGTTGGTTTTGGAGAAATAAATGATGGCTGATATGTGGGTGGTGGCTCAGGCAGCAGTGCGCGTGTTACGGGCACGGCTCAATGAGCGTCTCTTCCCCTGCAAGCAGTACAGTAGGACTTTTCAGGTGAACTACCGTAATTGAAGCAGGCTGTTGAGTAAATGTGTGGTAATTAAAGGGGCGTTGACGCGATCGTGTGCTGTACTGCACTGTACTGCACTGTACTGCAGGGCATGGACCGCGTAATCAACTACGACTTTCCCAACAGCACCGAGGACTATGTGCACCGCATCGGCCGCACGGGGCGCGCCGGCGCTACTGGCATCGCCAACACCTTCTTCACCGCCAACGACGACGGCAAGCACGCAGCGGAGCTCATCAAGGTCAGTGGTGGTACCGCAGAAGCAGCATTTGTACTATGCTGTACCGCTACTTGGCAATGCATGGTCGGAGGGAGGGGCGGAGCGGGGGGCGCAGGGGGGAAATGGTTACCGCCCCTGTGTGGGGGGGGGCGGTGGCGAGGTGGAGGCGCTCGCGTCAGGATGCGGGCCTGTACAGTGAAACACAAGCACGACACACAGCTTGCGCGTACGCGGCACGACAGTCGTCCTCACTTGGCAGATATGTAGGCGCATATACACCGTATCATGAGCCTTTGAATGCCACGATTTGGGTTTGACCTGCTGGATTTGGTGGGTTGGTCGCTTTGAGGAGACGCTGCGTGAGAGCACCAGGGCGCAGTTCAAAGTTCAAACCGCGGGGTGGACCGATATGCTAATTCCTGCTGTCTGGTGCGTAATGTTTGTCCGTGCAGATCATGAGGGATGCGCAGCAGGAGGTGCCGGCAGCGCTGGAGGCGCTGGGGCAACGCGGCGGCGGCGGCTATGGTGGCGGCGGCGGCGGCAAGTGGGGCGGGAACAAGTGGGGCGGAAACCGCTGGGGCGGCAACAAGTCCGGCGGCGGAGGCGGCGGCGGTGCTAAGTCCTGGGGCAAGAAATGGTAAACACCGCACCATGGTGTTTGACTGTTCCGATTCACCCATTACTTATACTCAAACTGCAACCTGACTGCTCCGCGCACTCCCTCACAGAACCCGAACTGCGCTGTTTTTCGCTGTTTTGCATGCCACCCACCCACCCACGCGCATGCATGCGCACCCACGCGCCCGCACCCCTTAACCCGTGCCCCTAGTCGCATGCGCTGCGGCAACACATTAAGGCTAGCTGCAGCTCTTGTGCATGAGGCATTGGCGATTCGGCTTGTAACGGCTTTCAAGGGTCACGCTGACTGTCGCCACGACAGCATCAATCCGGCTGTTGACTAATCCTCGATGCAATGATTACACGAGAGTGGTGGTGCTGCGGCTTCCATTCTTTTGAGGGGAGATGCCTGCTGCTCATGAGTGTGTTTGAGGGACCCAATTGGTTCTATGCAAACTGATGATGATGCAAGTGTCGTGTTGTTGAGGGCATTCATCCGCAAGAGCGAGAGAGCTTCGCATCGCCGCCGCCCTGCGCGTGTGAAAACATGCGCTGGGCGTGCACGTACCTGTGAGCGCTGAAGTGTGACCCCGCTGAGGTGCCTGTTGTTGGTGAGTGGGTTTGACCCTGACCTCAATTGACGTTTCGCTGGGCCTGCTGTCGCCGCCGCTCATGTGCTCTCCCCGCCACGCAATCCGCTTTTGAATCTGCACGTCGCACGATACCGTATGCCCCGCCCTATGCTGTAGCTGTCCTGTTGGTTTCTGCCGATCGCTTTCTGCCGCACGCCTGTTCACGTAAGGACGCCCGCGTTCCTTGTTCATGCGGATGCTGCCATGCCTGCCATTGCCTGCTTGCCTGGCCTCGGCCACACCCACTTGCCTTGCCTTGGCCACACCCTTGGTTCAAAGGCCTCTTACCCCAGCTTGTAATGCTTGCAGCACCGCTGCTGCCAAACACCCTTGCAACCTAACCACACCAAAAGGGTGCAACGTGCAAGAGTACAACGAAAGGAAGCTTGAGGCCTAAACTTGAGGCAATGCATCACCTGCTTGACAATGTGTGAATGAGGGTTGGAGGTGGAGTATGCATGTGGGTGGCCTGCGTATCCCGCATCGTCGATCCTCCCCCCTCCTGCGCCACGCGGTGTGTGTGTGGGAGCGCATGCCACTCCACACCAGCGATTGCCACATCACATACTCACGTATCAACGTATGCCATATTGAGGTACAGAAGTTCAATGCAGTACCACCAGCTTGTTGCAGTGTTGTCCAGCTGAACAACACTTGACCCATGGATCCTGGAGAGTGTTCGCATGATCACATGGGAGGTGATGAGAAATAGCAGCAACACGAACACACTGTTATGCCGGACTTACACCCACCAGCTTAATCTGACTTCCCAGCCAGGGGACCTGCAAGGCCCACAGACAAGGCACGCTCTGGTCGCATGCTTGCCCTGTGCGATTCAATCAGCGCCAGGACGCAGTGTGCCAGCAGCCGCCGCTCACAACACAGTGTAGGAAGGGCGGTGCGCACAGCCTGCCATCCACCAACAGAAATGATGGTGCTTGCAAACCCTTCCTCGGTGTGCGCTGGCTTGGTGGGAGCAAGCCGTCACAGCGCCAGCTGCAGCAGCCCACGCGCTCGCGTGCAATCCCCTGCTGCAGCAAGAAAGCTGTGCTTTGAAACAAAGCTGGTGGCATGTGCTCAACACACGGAGGCTGCTTCATCAGCACCGCGTCTGCTTGCAAGCCCAGCCGCTGCTGTCGCCTGCTGCCGTCGCGTCACTCCCTCCTCACGCCAACACGCCGACACCGCGAGGGGCCTGCGGACTGCCACAGCAGCAGCAGCAGCAGGGGGTGGTAAGCAGGGGTGGGGAGGCATTGGCAGCTGCTGCAGCACCAGCATGCATCAGGTTTTCTGCTAAGGTTCTGAGAGCAAACAATCAGTATAGCTTTTGCGCGAACGTCGTGTCTGTGAACGAGTGCCAGGCAGAACGCAGGTCTTGGCTTTGATAATGGTTATTGCCCATTTGTTTCATTCAGGTGATCCACCAGCCAGCAGCGAGGGTAAGGGCCTGTCGCGGCACGACCAGCACCTGGCAGCACTGGCGCAGTTCGCGCCGCCTGGCACCACGCCTGACCCCGCTGCACCTCCGACACTCCCCTCGTTCAACCCGCTGTATGATGATCTCTGGCGGCCGTGGGCTGTAGAAGCTCAGTGGGTCAGCGACGACTTCTATTCGGGCTACGACCATCAGCATGACCTGTCTGCTTTCATGCTGCGTTATTCGGCAGTCGAACTTTATTCCTATGCAGGGCCCTGCAGGTAAGCAGTCGCCGTCGGAGTCACGCCGTGCTGTATGAGCCCCCCCGGCCTGATGCGTGAGCAATGTAAACCGCACAGGTCATTAACGCACACCGCATCACGCATAAGCCGGGTGTATGTAGTGTATGTTTATACATAATGGGCAGACGGCAGGCTTCCATGTTATGGTTCAGGGTTCCTCGGGTTAGGGCTTATGGGCTTCAAGGCTGAGAGGTTGAGCTTCCAGCAGCAGCAGCAGCAGCAGCAGCAGCAGCACAATGTGGATGATTGGCCAGGTGGCCGCTGCGCTGATACGGTATGGCAGCCGGTAGGGATGCATGCGTGCATACCTATTGGAACCACTGCACTGCAGCTCTGGACCGCGCGTGGGGTCGTTCGCTTGTTTGCAGTCCTGTAGGGTGCAAGAGAAACTACACCCAATACGCTATACTGTTGCCTGCTTGGCTGGCCTGCTGCCCCTGCAGGTCCATGTACTGCATGTCTGCATGTACTGGCCTGCTGCCCCTGCAGGTCCGTGCTTGACTACATGGTGGCTGCGGCGCCAGGCAAGCGCATTGCAGAGGTGGGCGCTGGCAGCGGCTACTGGGCGGCGCTGCTGCGGGCGCTGGGTGCTGACGTGGTGGCGGTGGATGACGGCAGCGAGGCGGACACTTGGAAGAAGCAGTACGTGGACGTGGCGCGGCAGGATGCTGCTGAGTTCATCAACCAGGGCGGCGCTGACGGGCGCGCGCTGTTCATGTGTTGGCCAAGGTGAGGCGCGTGTGCAGCGTGATGAGTGATGCGTCTGCGGGGCTGTGTGCTAGCTGGGCGGCTGTGTGTTGGCCGGGCTGGCAGACGTGCTGTTGTTTGCTGTGCAGGCTACACACTTAGTTGCTCTGGCTGAGCTTGTCAATGAATTCCTTGCAGTACCGCCAGTGTAGCGGTTCATTGGTGCAGCCCAGTAGTATCGTATGAAGGCGTGTTGGGCTTCCAGGGAGTAATTTGGTTTGTAGGGGTCAGCATATGAGCACAGCTTGATGCGTCTATGAGGGAACGGACACTGTGCATGCAGTACGATGCCCTGTGCATCTGAGCTTTTGGCGGCCCATGCTACTAACGCCGCCGCTAGTCTTTGGTGCGCAACACCTTGTACTCCTATGTGTGTTGCAACGTGCATTCACGCCTCACTGTTACTTGCCGCTCTGCTTTCTGCGGTATATATCTGCAACTCCAGCTTGATCGTCTCAGTAATCCTTTCTGATCGGGACCACGGCCGTGAGCCTGTGGCCGCCGGGGACGGGGCTACGGGGTTGGTGTGGCCATCAATCATGTGGTAATGCCAAGCGCTATTGCGGGGGTCAGAACGGCTTCGTGCTTACCCCTGAACACCTTTGGAATGGAACCGTTCTGCCCCCATTTTCTGACACGGTAGGCATCCCCCTCACCTACCTGGTAGACCTCATCAATGCTCCTGCTGCTGCCACCGCACCACACGCCTCCGCCCTGACCCTGCATGAGCACAGCTTCCCTTCTCGCAAACACTCGGGCTGCCAATCAACCTGTACATTGGTGCTGGTGGCTTGCCTGGCTGGTCATGTGCAGGCATGACATGGGGCATGAGGCGATGGAGGCGTTCAAGGGAGACATGGTGTTCTGCGTGGGGGAGATCATCAACGAGGGCGCTACCTTTGACATCGATGGGTGGGTCAACGCGTTCGGCGGCTGGCAGGAGCAGTGCCGCATGCCGGTGCCCACCTGGATGATCATGCACGACCTCTTTCTGTGCTACACACGCGCTGGCACCCAGGCGGAGGCCAGGGGCGGGGGCGAAGGCGGGGACGGAGGCAGGGGGCAGGGACGAAGGCGAAGGCGAAGGCGGGGGCGGAGGCCGGGACAAAGGCCAGGGTCGGGTGCGGGTGCGGGTGCGGGTGCGGGTGCGGGTGCGGAGTCGAAGGCGAAGGCCGGAGCGGGGGCGGGGGCCGGGGGCGGAGGGGCAGATGACACGCACATGTAGGGGGTGAGGTGATGCGTGCGCACGCTACTACTGCGGTACGCAGCCGGCTCCCTGACCCTGATGGGTATGGGTGCTAAGAGGTTGTGTACTTGTTTGTTACACTTCTCGCTCACCCTTGGATTCTTGTAGCCGAGGGCGGGTAGGCCGGTCCTCTTCCCTCAACGAGGACTGACCCTTGACACTGGCGCAGATGCATGCGTAGCTAAGTGACATCGCAAGTGAGCCCAACGCTACGGCGGTATGTAGGTAGCCACGTCCTTGCATGGTGCTCTGGCAGTGGTGGAGCACTCGTGGTGGTGAGCCTGTGTCCCTCCATCTGTGCACTGCTCTGCGGTGTGCGCGCGTGCATTCTGTGCCAGTATGACAACATGCTGTATAAGGCACATGACAGCAGGGGGGGGAGGGGGGCGCGGGGGCTCTGCGACCTGTAGCGTTGCTGGTTGGCTGGCCGCCTACCACCCGCCGTCATGGGCGCGTGGCTGTGCGCAACGCAGCCTGCCAGCCTGCCGTGTCAGGTTACATTGACGTGTACACGGCCTGAGGCAGGACCGTCATTTGTCTGAAACTCTGAATGCACAAGGCAGCTCACCACCACTCCTGCCCATCCACAAAGGCAGGATTGCACACTTGTGCATTTCAGCATGTGTCAATTTGTCGTCCGTACGCATACGATCTTGAGGATGTTTGCTTCAGATACACCATGCCACAACTCGTCATGGTCCGAGCATGCTTCCACCTGTGCACATGTCTTCACTGCACGACCTCGCTGCTGCGTTCCTCTTATCATGTTGGCAGCTTGTTTGTTCGGGCGCGCACACTGGACAGCGAACCCTTGAGCAGCAAACCACCCTCTGATGGCCTGTGGTTCCACTGTGTGTCCGTGTAATCAATCAATCGACCAAACCAACTGCACATGGCAATGCATCGGCCAAACAATGCAAAAGTCAATTAATGAAGGCGATGCACTTGACCCTTGGATCACGCCAATGGCAGCTCATCCAGACCGGCGCATGTTGGTGCTTCATATGTTGATAGCTTCAACATCATCACGCTGTTATGCTTGACTGTCTTACACCCACCAGCTGCACCTGACATCCCAACCAGGGGACCTGCAAGGCAAACAGACAAGACACGCTCTGCTCACACGCTTCTTGCTTGCCCTGTGCAATTCACACAGAGGGCACAGTGTGCCAGCAGCCGCCGCTCACAACACAGTGTAGGAAGGGCGGTGTGCACAGCCTCCATCCACCAACAATGAGGTTGCTTGCAAATCCTTCCTCGGTGCACGCTGGCTCGGTGGGAGCAAGCCGCCACAGTGCCAGCTGCAGCAGCCCACAGGCTCGCGTGCGGCCGCCTGCTGCAGCAAGAAACCTATGCTATAATACAAAGCTGGTGGCACGAGCTCAACTCACAGAGGCCGCCGCTTCATCAGCACCGCGCCTGCTTGCAAGCCCAGCCGCTGCTGTCGCCTGCTGCCGTCGCGTCACTCCCTCCACCTCCTCACTCCAACACGCCGGCACCGTGAGGGGCCTGCGGACTGGCACAGCAGCAGCAGCAGCAGCAGCGGATAGCGGTAAGCAGATAGCAGTAAGCAGATAGCGGCAACGCCAACAGCTGCTGCAGCAACACGTTAACGCGTAAAGTGATGAGCACGATATTAAAGGATGAAACGATTGCAGGTTGGTCCCGACTGCTTCGAGCACAGGGTTACAAGTTGAGCGTTTGCGTTATTCAGGTGATGCACAAGCCAACAGCGAGGATGAAGTCGCGTCGCAGTATGACCAACACCTGGCAGCGCTGGCGCTTTTCGCGCCGCCTGGCACCGCGCCTGACCCTCCTGCACCTGCCACGCTCCCATCATTCAACCCGCTGTATGATGATCTCTGGCGGCCGTGGGCTGTCGCAGCAGAGTATGTTGACTACTTCTCCTACTTTTGTGGCGGTGACCGTCGGCACCTCCACTCTGGTTTCATGCTGCGCAGTTCGGCAATTGAACTTTATTCCTGGGCAGTGCCCTGCAGGTAAGCGCAGAGCTGCGGTCGCGCCACGATGCATGAGCCCCCCCTGGCCTGATTTGTGAGCAACGCGAGGCATTGTGTCCATGCAACGCGTGCCGCATCAGCCCGGTGTAGCGGATGTGTGATGGGCAGACGGGCAGGCTTCCGTGTTATGGTTCCTCGGGTTAGGGCTTGTGGGCGGCTTTACGGCTGGGAGATTGAATTCCCAGCGCAGCATATGCTAGCGGCACATGGGGCCTGCTGATTGAACGTGTGGGCCGCGATGCTGACTTGGTATGGCAGCTGATCAGGATGCATCCAAACCTACTGAAATAACTGCACTGCACTTCACCTCCACCACATGCCGATGGACCAGTCGTGCATCGCCACTTTGCCATCCGCTCGCTTGCTCAGCCCTGTATTATGTTATGTTATGTTATGTTACATCAGGAGCGTGTTGGCCACACGGCCCATGCTCCCCCCAGATGGGGACCAGGCAAGCAGAAGGGGGTCGCCAAGCTATGCAAATGGTGTGCAAGAGGGCCGCAGTACATCAGCATAAGCATCATGCATTGCCACAAGCAGTTGAGTGCAGCACATCGCAAACACCAGCCCTGTAAGGTGCCAGTGGAACAAACCCAATACGCTATAGCGTTGCCTGCATTTACTGGCCTGCTGCCCTGCAACCGTATGTCCCCTGCAGGTCCGTGCTTGACTACATGGTGGCTGCGGCGCCTGGCAAGCGTATCGCAGAGGTGGGCGCCGGCAGCGGCTACTGGGCGGCCCTGCTGCGGGCGCTGGGCGCAGACGTGGTGGCGGTGGATGACGGTAGCGAGGCGGACACTTGGACGAACCATTACGCTGATTTGGTGCGGCAGGATGCTGTTGAGTTCATCAACCAGGGCGGTGCTGATGGCCGGGCGCTGTTCATGTGCTGGCCAAGGTAAGGCGCGCGGGCGGAGGCATTATGAGCGATGCGCCTGTGCGGATGTGTGTGGGCCGGGCTGGCAGGCGTGCTGTTGTTTGCTGTGCAGGCTGCACGCTTTACTACACTTGCTGAGCAACTTACCTTGAGTAATGTCTTGCTTGCAGTACCGAAAGTGTGGCAACACAAAAAGGGAATGGGTTACGGGGCTAGATTGGCATTCAATAACGTGGTGGTAGTGACAAGCGGTGGTGTGCCACCCACCTGGTAGACCTCATCGCTGCCACTGCTACCGCCACCGCACCACACGCATCCGCCCTGACCCTGCATGCACGCAGCCCCCCTCCTCACAAGCACTCGGACTCCCAATCAACCCGCATGGTGGTGATTGCTGCTGTTTGCTTGTCTTGATGGCCATGCGCAGGTGTGACCTGGGCGAATCAGCGATGGAGGCGTTCAAGGGAGACGTGGTGTTCTTCGTGGGCGAACTTGACCTGGGCGCTACCTTTGACCCGGAGTACTGGCTTGAGGAGCACGGCGGCTGGCAGGAGCAGTGCCGCATGCCGGTGCCCACCTGGCCGGGCATGCGTGACCTCTTCCTGTGCTACAAGCGGGTTGGTGCCCAGGATGGGGCGGGGGCGGGGGCGGAGGCCGGGGGCGGAGGGGCGGGTGACACGCACGTTTAGGCGGGCGAGATGATGTACGCACGCGCTACTACAGTACACAGCCGGTTCCATGACCTCGATGGGTAAGGGGGCTAAGAGTTGTGCACTTGTTTGTCACACTTGTCTCCCACACTTGGATCTTTGTGGCCGAGGCCGGTCCTCTTTTCTCAATGAGTGCTGACCCTGACGCTGATGCCGATGCGTGCATGGCTAACGGACATCTTAAGTGAGCGCAACGCTATGGTGGCACGTAGGTATCCACGTCCCTGCATGGTGCTGCGGCAGCGGTGGAGCACTCGTGGCGGTGAGCCTGTGTGTCCCTCCATCTGTGCACTGCTCTGCGGTGTGCATGCGTGCGTGCGCTGTCAGTAACACATGCTGCGTGACGCGTGCGGGAGACCATCCTGGGCCCTTAGATGGGCACTGCGCGTTCGCTGTGCGGCTGACCGCCTCCCACCCTCCGTCTGCACGTGTGTGTACGATGATGGACGCATGGCTGTGCGCAACGCAGCATGCCAGCCTGACATGTTGCGTGGCCTCACGTAGGACTTCATGCGTGGCCTCACGTAGGAGATCATTTGGCTGATTGCACAATGCAGCCCACCACCAATCCTGCCCATCCACACGGCCAGGGTCTTACATGCGAGTACGGTGACACGCCCCATTTTGTTCGCAGCGACACAGAGGCGCAATCGACATATGCCCAATCTGTCATTCGGGTGCATGCGCTCTTGCTCACGGCTGCTTTGAATGCACCATGCCACACCTCGTCACAATCAAAACACGTTTCCGCCTGCACACCATTGCCCCTGCCCCTGATCTTACTGCTGCGTTCCTCTGTCTTCCGCGGGCACGGCATACACAATTCACGATGCACCGCGCACAGCCGCACACATTAAGGCCCCAAACCGCCCTCTAGTGGCTTGCGAGCCCACCAGATATAAATGCGATAAGTTGACCACTTGATCAACACTTCCAGCTTCACTACGCGATGTGACAGTTGACCCATGGACCGTGCATCATTGATCGGCAGCCCATCGGGAGTGGCACACCGCGCTTCAAATGTGGATAGAAGCAACACGAGCACTGCTATGCTGGAGTGCCATATATCCACTAGCCTCACCTGTCATCCTCACCAGGGGACCAGCTCAGCCACCAGACAAGACACGCTGCTCACGCACTTGCTTGCTTGCCGCGTGCGATTCAAACAGCGGACAAAGTGCGCCAGCAGCAGCAGCAGCAGCAGCAGCAGGTCATAGCACCCTTGGAAGAGGTTGTGCACAGCGTGCCATCCACCACCAATAATGAGGTTGCTTGCAAACCCTTCCTCGGTGCACGCTGGCTCGGTGGGAGCAAGCTGCCACAGCGCCAGCTGCAGCCCACAGGCTCGCGTGCAGTCCCCTGCTGCAGCAAGAAGGATATGCTATAATACAAATCTGGTGGCACATGCTCAACACACGGGGGCTGCCGCTTCATCAGCACCGCGCCTGCTTGCAAGCCCAGCTGCTGCGGTCGCCTGCTGCCGTCGCGTCACTCCCTCCTCCTCACGCCAACACACTGGCAACGTGAGGGACCTGCGGACTGCCACAGCCGCAACAGCAGGCGGCGGTAAGCAGGGGTGGGGAGGCATTGGCAGCTGCTGCAGCAACAACGTGCATCAGGTTTTCTGCTGAGGTTCTAAAAGAAAACAACCAGTCTAGCTTTTGCGTGAATGTCGTGTATGTGAATGAGTGCCAGGCGGAATGCAGGTCTTGATGGCTTTGATAATGGTTATTGCCCATTTGTTTCATTCAGGTGATCCACAAGCCAACAGCAAGGGTAAGGGCATGTCGCGGTATGACCAGCACCTGGCAGCGCTGGCGCAGTTCACGCCGCCTGGCACCACGCCTGACCCCGCTGCACCTCCGACACTCCCCTCGTTCAACCCGCTGTATGATGATCTCTGGCGGCCGTGGGCTGTCGCAGCAGAGTTTGTTGATCACGACAGCTGGTACGGTTACAACAATTGGATCTGGCAACGTGGCATGGCCGGGCGACGTCAAGGCGTATACACGTATTCCTGGGCAGTGCCCTGCAGGTAAGCGCAGATCCGCCCGCCACGGTGCATGAGGCCCCCCTGGCCTGATGCATGTGCATTGCGAGGCAGGCGCAGGAGGCATTGCGTCCATTAATGCATCAGCCAGGTATATTGGATGTGTAACTGGCAGATTCGTCACTTGTTCACCACCTCGTCCAGTTCTGCACAGTCCCAGTGGAACAAACCAATACGCTATATCGTTGCCTGCATGTACTGGCCTGCTGCCCTGCAACTGTCTTGCGCAGGCCCGTGCTTGACTACATGGTGGCTGCGGCGCCAGGCAAGCGTATCGCAGAGGTGGGCGCCGGCAGCGGCTACTGGGCGGCCCTGCTGCGGGCGCTGGGCGCAGACGTAGTGGCGGTGGATAACGGCAGCGAGGCGGACACTTGGACGAACCGCTATGTGGACGTGGTGCGGCAGGATGCTGTTGAGTTCATCAACCAGGGCGGTGCTGATGGCCGGGCGCTGTTCATGTGCTGGCCGAGGTGAGGCGCGCATGCGGCGCAGACCGCTTGCAGGTGTCGTGCGTGTTAGGTGGTCTGGCAGCCTGGTAGGCTGGCACTGCTCCTACTCTTGTACAGCCTGTTTGTGCAAGCTTTGGTGTATCGCACAGTGCGTGCCGTGGCGTTATTTAGGGTTGTATAGTTTAGAAGAGTGTTTAGAAGAGTGTTTAGAAGAGTGACATGCGGTGTGGGAACATATCTCCGCATACGGTATGCTGCCCGCATGCAAACATTCAGGGCAGTGGAAGTGGCAGCGGAAGTGAGCACATGCGATGCATATCCCTTTTTCACCTACAGATTGTTGCTGTGTTTGAGGCTGCTTGCGAGAAGCCCACGGCCGTCCCGTGGTCCCGAACAACACAAAACCGGGATCGAGCTTGAATTGCAACGAGCTGCTGGGAAAGCCGTGCGGCAACTAATGGTGATGCGGTGGGAAAGCGCAATTCAATGCACCGCCTCAACACTTCCACGCGAGCCTGGACAGCACTCTCAGCGGGGTAGTGCGTCGCAGCGCATGTACTCTGGATGAGCCCCATCCCTCCATCCATTCTGCATGAGCCCATCCGTCCCTGCATCCCTCCTTCCTCCTTGCATGCACACATCAAGACCGCGGCACGCATGCGCCCGCGCACGCACTGGACCTGCAATCCCCACAGCCCCAGAACCCCCACGGACCCCCATGCGGTGCTGCAGAGGTGACCCTGTTGATTCGCGATTGCGAACGGAGTGCACTGCTGGTACAGCAAGAGATCCCGGTTGATGAGTTTTGTGCACATTAGTAAATCGGCGGAGCAAGTGTACACTGAAAACTAAACTCCAAATACCGGTAATTCTTCAGCCAATCGACCTGCACATTGCTGCTGGTTGCTTGCCTTGCTGGCCATATGCAGGGACGGCATGGTATATGACGTGATGGAGGCGTTCAAGGGCGACATGGTGTTCTTTGTGGGAGAGATTAACATGGGCGCTACCTTTGACATCGACGGGTGGGTTGAGGAGCATGGCGGCTGGCAGGAGCAGTGCCGCATGCTGGTGCCCGCCTGGCCGGGTCTACACGACCTCTTCCTGTGCTACACGCGCGTTGGCAGTCAGGCGGGGGCGGCGATGGGGGCGGGGGCGCAGGCAGGGGCACAGGCAGGTGATGACGCGTAACTTTAAGGGTCAGTGAATACGCATTAGGTGATACGCTTGCCACAACCTGCTCCAGGACCCTATCGGGTGACTGTTTGAAGATTTTGAGGGTATGTGCTCACACTTCGATCTCTCCAGCCGAGGCTGATCCTCGCTTCCCAACGGGGACTGACGCCGATGCGCGCGTGCCTGACTAAATCTGAAAGCGAGCGCAACGCTATGGCGATATGTAGCTGACAATGTGTGCGCATGGTGCTGCGGGAGCACTTGTGGTGGTGAGCCTGCCGGTGCCGCCCCTGCAACTGTACACATGCGCGTGCATGCGTGCGTGCGTGCGCCGTCAGTAACACACGCTGCGTTAGGCATGCCGTTCGTGGCCCTAAGATAGGCTCTGAGCGTTGGCTGTCCGGACGGCCGGCCTTCCGCCCACTGTCTGCTCCACGCAGCATGCAAACCTGACATGTTGCTGTATGTGCGGCCTGAGGCAGGATCATCATTTGTCTGAATGCACAACGCAGATTGCCATCACTTCCCCCCATCCACACGGGCAGGATCGTGCATATGAGTACGTCACACACCCCGTTCATTCATTTTGCAGTGACACAGAGGCGCAATTCGCACATGTCAAGTTTGTCATGTGGGTGCATGCGATCTTGCACTCGGCTGATTCCAAAGTACCATGCCACAACTCGCCAAAATCCGAGCACGCGTCCGCCTGCACATCATTGTCTCATCACTGCACATCCTCACACCTGCATCTGCTCCCCCTGATCTTCCTGCTGCGTTCCTCTGTCATTGTTGGCTTGTGAGCGGGCGCGCATACTGCACCGTGCGCACTTGAGCACCAGTTCACTACCCAATGGCCCTTGGAGGCCACCAGGAGGTCAATGCGGTGTATCAAGCAATTGATCGACCTAGCTGCACACGGCAATGCGCTGGCCAACAATTAGTGGACTTGACCCATGGATCACGCATCATTGATCGGTAGCCTACTCCGTACCGGCGCACGTTGGTGCTCCAAATGTGAATAGCAGCAACACGAACAACCTGCTATGCAGGACTGCCCTACATCCACCAGCTTCAACTGACAGGGGACCTGCAAGGCCATCAGCTTAGACACTCTCGCTCACACGCTTGCTCGCTGGACCTGTGCGATTCAAACAGCGCCGGAACACACGCGGTCCAGCAGCAGCAGCTCATAGCACCCTTGGAAGAGCGGTTTGCACAGCCTGCCATCCACCACCAAAGATGAGGTTGCTGGCAAACCCTTCCTCGGTGCACGCTGGCTCGGTGGGAGCAAGCCGCCACAGCGCCTGCTGCAGCAGCCCACAGGCTCGCGTGCGGTCGCCTGCTGCAGCAAGAAAGCTGTGCTTGGCAACCAAGCTGGTGGCACATGCTCAATTCACGGAGACTGCCTCGTCAACACGGCGCCTGCTTGCCAGCCCAGCCGCCGCTGTTGCCTGCTGCCGTCGCGTCACCCCCTCCTCCTCACTCCAAGACACCGGCACCGTGAGGCGCTTGCGGACTGTCACAGCAGCAGCAGCAGGTGGCGGTAAGCAGGTGGCGGCAACGCCAACAGCTGCAGCAGCAACAACGTGTATGTGAACGATTGCCAGGCAGAATGCAGGTCTTGATAGCTCTGAACATGGTTACGGTATTGCGAATTTGTTTCAGGTGATCCACAAGCCAGCAGCGAGGGTAAGGGCATGTCGCGGCACGACCAGCACCTGGCAGCACTGGCGCAGTTCGCGCCGCCTGGCACCACGCCGGACCCCCCTGCGCCCCTGACACTCCCCTCGTTCAACCCGCTGTATGATGATCTCTGGCTGCCGTGGGCTGTAGAAGCTGAGTGGGTCAGCGACCATCCCTTTTTGGGCTACAACCATCGTCACTTCCGCTCAGGTTCTGAGTTGCGCGACCAAGGATTCGAACAGTTTTCCTGGGCAGTTCCCTGCAGGTGATCAAGTTGCCACGGTCGCCCATATTCAATGAGCCTCCCTGGCCTGATGACTTGTAGATTGCCTGAGGCAGTTGCCATGCAGCAGCCTCTCCAGCCATCAGTGGTACATGGGTGTGCGATGTTGGGCTTGGTGCATCGGGTGTATCGTCCGCAGCTTGTGAGATCTTTGCAGCGTGTGACACGCTGGCGTGCCGGGTGCGCGTTGCGAGGCAAAAGTGCATTTGAGGCCATGCCACGCGCCACACAGCAGCGGCCGTGTGTGGTGTTTACTGTGGACTGGATGTACTGGATTTTACCGTTGGCAGACAGGCGAGGATAGCAGTGCTAGCAGCACATGGTGGCGGAGACAAAATGGATGGCCTGATAAGGCCAAGTGATATAAAGTCAACCCACACCATGATGGTGGACATGAAGTCAACCAATCAATCTTGGTGGCAGACTGGCTGGCAGGGCGGTGACGCTGACGCGGTGCAGTACTCATCCAAGCCCATTGAAAAGAAAGCACAGCACTGTATCTTGGACACCAACCATTCTTACAATGCAGTGTGTGCAGCTCTGTATGGTGTGTTCCCCACTTTCCTGTTGGCTTAGTTGCCTGCTTGGCTGCCCCCGCTCCCCCCGGTTCTGGCAGGTCCGTGCTGGACTACATGGTGGCTGCAGCGCCAGGCAAGCGTATTGCAGAGGTTGGTGCCAGCAGCGGCTACTGGGCGGCGCTGCTGCGGGCGCTGGGCGCAGACGTGGTGGCGGTGGATGACGGCAGAGAGTACACTCGGAAAATCCACTACGTCGATCTGGTGCGGCAGGATCCTGTTGAGTTCATCAACCAGGGCGGCGCTGACGGCCGGGCGCTGTTGATGTGCTGGCCAAGGTGAGGCGCGTGGGGAGGCGTTATGAGCGATGCGCCTGTGTGGCTGTTAGCCAAGCTGATAGGTAGACAATGCTTTTGCTCGTGCTGCTGTGCAGGCTGCGTGCTTTGGTGTTGTGTGGTTTGCACGTCAGTCGCTCAGCTCACTTACTTCCATCACCTACTTCTATCAGACACGGTCGCACCCACCTGCAATCAGTCAACGCCTGGGCCCAACCCACGCACACATACAGGCGCGATTAAGGCCCCTTCATCTGACTTAACTGCATATTGGTGCCTACCTGGTCATCCGCAGGCATGCCCTGGCCGTGTCATGGATGGAGGCGTTCAAGGGGGATATGGTGTTCTTCGTGGGAGAGATCGGCTGGGGCGCTACCTTCGACATCAAAGAGTGGGTCGAGGAGAACGGCGGTGGCTGGCAGGAGCGGTGCCGCATGCCGGTGCCCACCTGGCCGGGCATGCACGACGAGTTCATGTGCTACACGCGCGTTGGCACACAGGCGGGGCAGGGGCGGCGACGGCGGCAGCGGCGGAGGCGAACGCGCAGGGGCGGGTGACACGAGCCTTCTGCGTCAGTGGATGCGGGCTGGGTGATACGCGTGCCACGGCCCTGATGAGGGTTCATGATGGTGTGGGAGTGTTGGGATAAGGGTTTTAAGGAGCAGTTGAGTCGCCTCACACTTGGAGCTTTCCAGCCGAGGCCGCTCCTCCGCTCTCAACGAAGACCAACGCAGGAGAAACGTGCAGTGCTGTGCAGTGACCGCGTGTGTGCGAGCGATTGCTGGGGCTGTGGTGGAGCGGTTTCGGTGGTGTCAGCCGATGCGCGTGCTGTACCGAGCTTGTGCTGTACTTGTGCTGTACTTGTGCTGTACTTGTGCTGTACCGGTACTTGTGCCAATGTGCGTGCGGTACCGGTACTTGTGCGCTGCCGTGCGACGATGCAACGTGTAGGGCATTAGGGCCTGGCGGTCTGCGCACACCGCATGCCACCGGCAAGCATGCGTGCTGAAACTGGAGCGCGTGTTGTGCTGTTGATGCTGTGCAAGATTGGCTTGCACCGTTGCTTGATAGGGCGTCCATGTACAGGATCGATGACGCCATGCACGCACTGGACACGTGCTGAACGCGCAACATGCGTCTCGCTCATCATGAGCCTGAGTGGCGATGACGTGTGCATGATCGCTGCCGACTGTACATGCATGCTGCGCACACACACACACACACACACACCACCACAAGGGACTCAGGAAGGAGCAACGGCAGGTTTCAGACAAGCACGAGGTGCACCAACCGTGTGAGCTGTAAACATCCAGCGAGGTGCACAGCGGTGGCGATGATGCGCACAGCGTCGTGCTTCTCATGGCGGTTACACATGCGCACATGCCCTGAAACACCGAGTATTGGGATGCGAAGCATGCACGCTTGCAATCGTTTTGCGGCCTTTGTCACCAGACTGCACGCTGCTTGCTGTGGCCAGCGATGAGGCTGCATGTGGCACAACTAGGACACGACCAATCGACGCGCAGCGAAGATGAGCCACTGCTGCATGGAAGAGGCACACGCGTGTCAGATACCGTAGTCGTGAGGCAAGCGGTCTGTTACTCTGTTGCGCCCTCAAGGTGACGACCGAGGAAGGTGCGGAGGCTGTTGCAAATGAGATCCATCCATGTGAAACGCGGATGTGGATGCTTTTGCATGCATGGGTCCTGCCCTCGCCCCCAACCTCCACCGTCCTGGCAGCTGCGCAGTGCGCACCATGCAACGAAGCATCCGAAATGCACTACCTCCAAAACTGCATGCGCTGCACGAAGGCAGGTGCACAATCGGCAGTTACCGGTGCATGGATCATCACTTCATCACTGAATTACACTGGCGCAAGGGGTGTGGCTGCTGCGCCGCAGGCAGCGCCGGTAGCAGGACCGGCCATCAGGCGCCGAGGTGGGCACCCAAACGCTGCACGGCGGGTGGAGTGGTGCATAGCCACATGCGGCAGGCAGGCAGGCCTGAGGGTGAGAGCAACACGCGTGCAGCCGCATCATGTGCCAGGCACAGTGGCGGTTTGCGAGCCGAACAACAGTGGCAACACACGACAAGAGCAAAGTGCGCGCGGCAAGCAGCAACGGGTGACAGCATGATGCATACACAGAAATCGGCCGCCCAAGCCTCTACAATGCATTCTGCCAGTATTGAATGTTCGCAGGAGCCAGCTCAAGGAGCAATAAACCAATCGCACCGAACCTACCCTACCCACAAACCCCAAATCCCAAATCGCAAAGACAAATACGTCATGTCAAGTTGAAAATGAGAAGCAAAAGCCGGCATTCGTACCAAAGCAAAACAGAGAGTGCCTCACGCCTGGCCGGGACAGGCCCAGAAGAAGACTGACGTTTCACTGATCATGCATTCTTGCTGTATGCATGCATGCAGAGCGGCTACGACGCACGCTGCAGCTATGGCACCATGCATGTGGGCTAGCAAGCTACGTACATGCAAAACATATCAAGGTTTCAAGGTTCAAGGGCTGGAGGCGGTAACGTGCGGGCTTCTTGCTAGGGTGTGAAGCAGCGCAAGGCGCCTGCACACACGTCACCTCCAGGCACATGAGCATCCACCATGCATGAGGTCTGGCACGATCACATTATGTACACACTGGCTAGCAGCAAATCAGCTACGCAAATGCACGCAAGGGCTATACGGTAGTGCAAACAAGGCGGCCACTAATGCACTTGCCGGATATCGCACGGCGCCCTAAATAGTCACACACAGGCTATGGCAACCTGCTGGGCATACAACCGTCACGCTGCTGGTGTTTGCAATGCGCTGCACTCAACTGCTTGTGGCCATGCATGATGCTTATGCTGATGTACTGCACTAAGCCCTTGTGGCCCTCTTGCACACCATGCGCATAGCTTGGCGACCCTCTTCTGCTTGTCTGGTCCCCATCTGGGGGGAGCATGGGCCATGTGGCCAACACGCTCCTGATGTAACATAACATAACATAACATACAACCGTCACGCTGTGAATCTCGCAACAGCTCTTGGAACCATCGCATGCATGCGGTTGGGTGGTGGCATGCTCGCGCTCACATGTATGCTGCTAATACAATGTACTAGCGTTCCGCCGTGCGTATCGCCTCTGTACCGCCTCTGTACCGCCTGCGTATCGCATCATCAAGGTGTTTTCAACCCCAAACGCAACCGAATGGATGGCATAATGGCATCGCAGCAGGCGCGCATGAAGAGCTGACAGACCACCAAATCCAGGGATGGAGCTGGTGGCTTGCTTGGTCTGCCCAGTAGTCAGCCAAATAGCCAGGCTGCATTCCTTCAAAAGTAGACACCAATGTAGCACCCAAGTAACACGGAAATTTCCCAATTAGACAAAAGCTGACAAAGCCCTGAATGCAGCCCCCCCACCCCCGAACAACCTTTTCGCTGAAATCATCAACGCATGCCAACTGGTTGCCGTGCTTGGGCGGCCCTACACGTCACGTGAATTCAACGAGTCAACCGGCCACTCTGCAGGCGGCTCCATGTGGCAGACAGGGAACCCTCAACCGCCCGCCTTCACCGTTGCAGGATGCACAGAATAACTTGCACCCTTGCCTTCCCGCATCGCAGCCGGCCACTGCGGGGCATATGGGGGAAAAAGCCCGAGCATTAACACTGTTAGAACCAAAAGCAGTGTGGCACGTATGCGAGGCATGGTACCTGCAAAACAGAACTGGTTTCCCTCGTACTACGCACGGTCTAAAAGCAACAAGGTCTGGTCATGCTAGCACCGGACAGGAGCAAACGAGCAGCTGCAAAGCAAGACGGCGAGGCAATGAATGGCCCGTGCAGGCGGGCGTGCAGCAATAGAAAGCAATCCCAAAAAGAATACGATCGCGCATGCCAAAGCGGCATCTGCGCGTAAGCCAAGCAGGTTGTGTGTCCTGCCCCACGCTAATAGCCAGCAATAGCAAGCGTTTGTTTCCAATTACGTACCGGTACTGACCTGCATCGGGTGGCCACCAGCTAGCGTTCGGCCAATCAGGGGAACCCCCGTTATACTGCGGTAACGTCAAGCTACGAGAACTCCAAAGCGGGCGATTGTGCGGCAACAGCAGTGCAAATCAGTGCCGCTACATATAGCATAGTATGCATGGATCGTGCGCACGAGGACGCACGGGCGGTCGCGTCACCGCGCTGCACAACAACTGGTGGTCCGGCAGCGCCCGTTACAGGATGCGATGAAGGGAAACTGACCATCGCAAGTAACATACGGGAAGGTGAATGAGGACTACAGCATGCAAGCCCTGCCCTGTCCCTCTCAGGTTCATTCATCTGCCGCCGCGGCAATGCGCCGCCCCGCCGCATTGGGTGAGTTGGATGCGGGAGCGCCCCGCATGAATCCGCTGATCCAGGGATGGGCCAACAGCTCCCTCACCGTTGGCCGGTCCATCGGGACCGGCTGCAGCGCCTGCGTGATAAAATCCCGCGCGGCCGCGCTGGCGAATTTGGGGAAGGGCAGCGCGGGCACCTGCGGCGGCGGCGCCGCCGCCGGTGCAGACGACGCGAAAGCGGAGGAGGAGGAGGAGCAGGATGCAAACGGGGACTGCACCGTGTAGGTGGTGCTGCAGCTGTACGGGCTCGGGGAGCTGCGGGGCGCCTCGTCGCTGAGAGCCCGCATCAGCGCCGCGGCTGCCGCCGCGGCGCGCTCGGCCGCTGCTGTTGCGGTTGACGTCGATGACGACCCCGCAGCGCCAGCGGAGCATGTCGACAAGCTGGCGGCGTGTGCGTGGTGGTGCGTGCGCTGGCTGTAGCTGGCGCTGGCGCTGGTGCTGGTGCCACCACAGGTGGCGTCGTTCGCGGTGTGACGGTGGTGGCGGGTGGCGTGCTGATGGACGGGTGGATGTTGCGCGCCGGGCTTGACGTTGACAGAGGTGAAGTCGTTGATGGCAGAGCAGGGCGTGAAGAGGAGGCCAGTGGATGGCGGGCTTCCTCCCTCCAGGCTGTACAGACAAGCTGCTGGCAGGGCTGGCAGGGCAGGACTGCTGGCAGCACCGCAGGTCTGCAACTCCTGCTGCTGCTGGTGCTGGTGTTGCTGCAATTGCTGCGCGACGCGCTGAGTGCGGGCGGTGATAGAGGCCCCAGAGGCCTGCGGTGCCGCCATTGACATCGCGCGAAGCGACGGCGTGGCCGCCAGCTTTGACCGCATGCTGCCGGGCGAGACCGGTCCCGCACACTCCGCTGCCGCCATCCCGGCCCCTATCACAACGGCCGGCGGCATCGACACCTCAAGCGTGGCCGGCACTGGAGACCATATTGAGTGCATGGTGGACGGATTTGCGGCGTTCCCGCTGGCGGTGACGATCTGACTGGGCAGGGAGGTGAGGGAAGCTGCGGATTCCGCAGCCGAAACCATCGGGGGAGTAGTTTCGGAGCCGGCGGCGGCGTGGGGGCTCGTCACGGAGGCGCGGCGGGACGAGGCTCTCGCGAGGAAGGGAGGGGGGGGAGAGGGCTTGGCAGCCGGGCCAGGAGCGCTCTTGCGCTTCTCCAGCCCCTTCTTGGCGGCGGCGTTTAGCAGCGAGAGGTCCGGCGGGAAGCCCACCAACAGCTCATACGCCTGTGCACAAAATGAATTAATGAAATGATCACCGTCAAGCCAAAGTCGGTGAGCTCGCATGCACGCACACAGCGTACGCATACGCATGCATACTGCACGGCTCCCAGGGAGACAAACTGCATGGCCCCACGGGAACCAAGTATTTGTAAACACACCATACGCACACCAAGCACGCACACACCTCGCCATTGTCAGGTGCAGTTTTTATTCAGCAGTGCATGCACACTGCACAGCCCCACGGGAACAAGTAAAACCCTCCAACACCATATAGGTACTGATAGTCAGTGTTGCGAGTACGGGGCTGTGCGCTGCCAGCACCACTCTAAGCTGCCGTGTGACGCACCATGACGCCGATGGACCACACGTCCACCGCCGGCGTGTAGGCCAGGTGCGCATCCGCCTTGAAGTCCTGGGGCTCGCGCTTTAGAGGGCAGCACTGCACCTGTATTGGATGCATTGGATGTATTGGGTGTATTTACCGTAGCGAATTTACTATATTGGATATATTGGATATATTGGATATACTGGATGTATCGGGGGTATTGGGTGGTGGTGAACGCACAGCAGAACCAGAGGCCGCCGCTTGCCGATGATCACATGCATGGCACTTGTAAGCACGCGTGGCACCGTACGCACCTCTGGCGCCATGTAGTGCGCGGTGCCGGTGCGCGTGACGGCGCGCTCGCTGCACATGTCGATGGCGACGCCAAAGTCTGCGAGCTTCATCTGCCAGGCGTCGTTGAAGAGCAAGTTCTCGGGCTTGATGTCGCGGTGCAGGATGCCGCGCGCGTGCATGTGGTGCAGCGCCTGCGAGCAGCCAGCGCCATTATAACGCATTGAATCGAGCGACGTGGTCATGTGGTGCTATGAGGATCTCAATGTGCGCTTGCGGCTGAGGCTGAGTATGCAGGCGACACCATTGAACACAAATGTGCTAGCAGCCAGGTGAACCTTTCCAAGGGTACTGCGTTGGAGGTATGTAGGCTTACAGGTCTTTTCATTGTACCTGACCCGCAATACAGTGCGCACGCACCTTGGCGTTGGCACCAGTGGGTGGGACACAACAGAAGCGGCATAACACAGTTGTTGGGGAGCTATATGCTGCCGCAGGGGGCATCCTTGAGGGCGCGTGCCAAACATACAAACACTGCTGCGGTACGGGAACTCACTGTCAGCAGGGGCGCAAGCACCGCCTCTATGGCTTGCTGCTCGGGCATACGGCCGCCCAGCTTGCGCACGACGCGGTACAGGTCCCCGCCACGCGCGTACTCCTGCACGAGCACCAGGTAGTCGTCCTCCTGCAGTACAGCAGTACAGCAGTACAATCAGTACATTACTATGGCGGCCTGGACAGATTCGCGTTGAAGGGGTTAGGCAGGGGGAGGTGAGGGCGCGCGTCCTGCATGTATGCCCGCAGCCCTCTATCTGCAGCCCCCTTTTTGTTTTTGCATGCAGCTGCAGTGCTGCACGCACGGCGGCTGGCTTTGCGGAGCGCGCTGGCTTGAACTTGCAATTCCCACTCCCAGCAGGTTTGGCTCCGCACCAGCCAAGGCACACGCAGGTGATTGTAACTACGTGCACAAAATTGCGCACAACCTACATACATGCGGCTTACCCTGAACGCAGCGTACAGCGCGATGACGTTGGGTGAGGCCAGCTGCCTGTGCACCTCCACCTCCCGGAAGACTTGGTGCTGCAGGAAGGACCCCATCGCTCGCAGGTCGTACACCTTGAGCGCCACCGCCTGCCCGCTGACGCGGCACACCGCCTGCGGTACAAGTGTACAACCAACCAGGAAGCCGCCAGGTAGCTCTGAAGGGTCAGCACTGGTGATGCGATTCATGGATTGCAGGTTTGGCCTGCTTGTTCGCATATTGTGCACGTGCCTAAAGCGAGCGGCACGGTGCAATACGCGACAAGTCCGGTGCAGACGCGGGCGGCATTGGGAGCAACGTTTATGAAACATATCATTTTGGAGTTTGGGTGCGTTGTGGCAAGCCAGCAAATATACGTGCTGCTCTAAAGCTTCAATGCTAAAACTGCACCCGAGCCGGCACGACTGAACAGATGCCAGACAGAGGCCACGTAACAATGTGTTTATGTGAACAGCCAGCTGTCATTTTCCTGCTGCCTTTCTCCAGAACCCTTGTTGTACAGAAGTGAAGGGCAACGTGAAGGGCAAGAACCGACCCGCACCTTGTAGACGGAGGAGCTATATCCAGTGTATAGCTTGCGTTCAACTGCACAAATAAATACCATTAGCAGCTGTGTCAGCCAGAGCTTTGAGCAACTGTGAACAGCACTTTTGCATGACCATCAGAATGCAACGATTGCACGCAAGGAAAGCAATTATGAACTTGCACTTAAAAGGGCATGGGAAGGGCACAGTTTGACACCTACGGGTGCTGAAATCCTACTATTGCACGCACCTGCAAAGTCCACAATGTGCCACTCAGCACGTGCCATTCCCGTGGGTAACGAGCTTTTGCTGGCCTGGTGCAGCAAGCCGTCTCCCCGCTGCATGAGGCTCTGAACACTGGGAGATAGCAAGGGCGGCTCTCTTACGCTCTGTCCGGTGCCTGACAGAACAAGCTCGGGCGCGCTGAAGACGTGGTCAATAGCGGTGCGATTGATTCCCATGGTTTCGGGGCACACAATCGGCACTGGCGCGAACTCGCTGGGCAGGGCGACCTGAATAGATGACACGGCGTGCTCATTTGTTCCTGCTGCACGATGAAGCCGCGATGACCTGCGCGCAGCAGGGTTAACGCTGGCACCGCCGACATCTGCGCCGTGTGCGTGGTGGGCCGTGCGGGTAGAGACCGGGCTTCCTGGTCCTGGACTCTCCAGCGGCTGTCGCATAAGTTGCTCTGCTGAGGCTGCACTTGCGTGGCAGCATAACTGCAGCGAGGGTGAGCTGCCGAGGAGGAGATTGCTGTTGGGGTTGTGTGTATTGGGGTTGCCAGCAGGGTTGTTGCTTGTTGGACAGCTCTTGGCCCATTGAAGGCTGGGTGCAACCAAAAAGGAACTGGCTTTTTGAGGGCATGCCTCCTCTGGTCGCTGATGACCCTTGTCCGAGGGCTTGTTAGAGCCCACCGAGGCACATGCCTGCTGCAAGGCCAGAAGTTTGAGGCTGTTAGAGCTGGTATTCCTGACTATTCCAGCTTCATGAGCTTCCTGCGCTGCTTTCTCCGGGTAGCTTCGGTTTCTTGAGCATAGTGACGGCGAGTTGGTGTCATCACCCCGTATCGCTTCCCATTGCTTGACGTGCGCAACAGCGCGCGAACACAGGTCCTTGGCAGATGCGCTGCTTGAACCAGGTAGCTTAATGCTGCGCGCTGGGTTTGCTCCACGCTCCGACGGCGAGTCTGCGGACTTCTCACTATTGAACCTGCCGAACAGCTTGACCAAGCCTGCGAATAGTTTGCTCTTGCGGCGTCTTGGTGACCCGTCCGCGTCCGTGTTTTGGTGACATTCAGTGCTGACAGACATGCCGTGCTGCGTTGGGGCACCCATATTCACTCTTAAACGTTGATGATTTGGTTTGTGAATGAAGGGCCCCAAACGTCCAAGAGATTGTGGTTGCAAGCTGCAGCATAAATAGTGCACACGCGTGAACACAGAGTGTGGAAGTACCTGTATAGTATACTGTTGGGCTGAAGGCGTGTGCACTACTGCAGCAACAGTGGTTTTCGTGTGTTGTGCGAATGCTCACATGATTCCCAGCCGAGACGCAGCCCTAGATGCGCGCTCAGGCACCATCTCGCTGACCTGTGACAGCGACTGTAGCTACGACTGTATCACTTGCCTTTGGTGGAGAAACGCGCCAGCCGGCCTCGTTTGGTAAGTTTGACGCCACCCACGAACGCAGCGAAGTTTGGTCCCACGAGTTGACGAAGGCCTTGGTACGCTATGGCTATGGCGCGCACACGAAAGGGAGCTGCTAAGCCAGAAACGTCTACAGGATACTTCAGCTACGCATCATGACAGTGGTTGTGCGTTCGCGCTGGAAAAGTTGAAACAGGCAGGGTGGCAGTTTACGGGACGGCTTGATTGAAGCGAAATAGAAGTAGGCCGAAAGCGTTCTCTGTACTTGCCGTTACATGTGTGCTTATTTCTGGGTTTCTTGCCGTCAGAAACCCGGGCCCTCATTCGGTATATTGACAGATGCCGAAAAGAATGTTCTTGTTCACATGGGTTCACTTTCTGTGTCCCTGTGTCCTTGCTTGCTCAAAGCCCAGCCCATTCCAGCCTAACAGTTTGATACGCATTTGAATTGGATTACATGGCATCTGACCTGCCTTTACAGTCTGCCGCTACACTGTCAACAGCTCACATTCCGGGCGAGACGGCGGCGGGTTTGTCACCGTGCGACGATGGCACAACGCCTTCTTCACACTTCAGCCACGAGATTGCAAGTCTGAACTTATCAGTGGATATAAGCGGAGAGCAAAGCAGCCCAGGCAAGCCCGCTCTTACATGCTTGAATGAACGGACAGCGGAAAAAATGCTCGTAACATTCATGATTGACACGGCTTCCACACTTGCTGTTTTACGATACCTTGTACGTTTTGCCTGTGCTTTGTGAACCTGCCAGACTTACTGGCGTCGTACATTGCGCTAGCTGGTGTCAATCATTAGTTCTTCAAACCTGCAACCGGCTGGCGTCTTGTGACTCCTGCTGTGCTGAGGCATTCCCACCCACACACCTGCACCGGCTAGTAATAAGCTCTACAAACCCCATTGGCTGAATTCCTCTCCCGTTCAGCTCATGAATGCAAACCTGTGCTTCACACTTACTGTGCTTCACACTTATGTTGCAGGCGGGTTGCAGGTACGTAATACGAATATTCCGTCACAGGAGTGCCTCCTGCGACTATCCCGACCGCCAACAGCCAATCAACAGCCAGCCCTCCTCTGTGCCTGAACTTGGTCAGGTCGAGTACTGTTGTCTACATAGCAGCGAGCTCTGGTTGATTGATTGACTGATTACAGAAGGCGCCATACGGCGCGGCCGCGACAGCCACCGACTCCTGGGAGGACACTCACACACACCACCCAGGTCACTGGGGGTGGGGGTGCCCTGATAAGCTGAGCAACAAGCAGGGTGCAAGCCCGAACCATGCATACGTCTATCTTATGCGCAAGATTGTCCATGCATTGATGGGACAGGCGAGGGCAGTCATGCAAGAGCAAGGCTGCATGCAATGCTGGAATGCACGTCGCCCAGTTGGGTACTGGGAAGGCGCGCAGGTGGAGACGAGGGGGTGGATGCATGAGGGGCACGGCTGGACCGACAGGCCAGGCGCGTGCATTTGATGTCAAGGGCAACGGCCGAAATGCAGCTCGAGAGACATGCCCCACATCCATGTGAAGCACATCCATGTGAAGTGAGGATATGGATGCTTAGCATGCATGGCGCCTGCTCGCGCCCCCACCGCCCACCACCCACTGCCCTGGCAGCCACACACCATGCCCTCCAGCCTTCCTCTACGCTGAACGCCCAGCCACAGCCTCAGCCCTGCTGGACCAGCACAGACATTCTCACACACCTTCACTGGCAGACCGCTTTTACTGCAGCCACACTCTCAGTCCATCAGACGCTTCACGGCAGCCGCAGGTCAGCCCAGACACCTCGCTCGCCATTGGTCAGGTCAGGTGCAGTCTCTCTACCCATACGCATACGCATATGCACACTGCATGGCCCCACGGGAATCACACGGCATGCCCCTTGGGCGCTCTTTCTGACACACCATGCAGCGAAGCATCCGAGATGCACTGCCTCTAAACCGCATGCAGTGCACGAAGCAGGTGAGCAATCAGCAGTCGGCAGTGCATGGATAACGCGACGCAAGGGTTGTGGCTGCTGCGCCGCAGGCAGCGCCAGTAGCAGGATAGGCATCAGGCACACAAATGCTGCGCGGCGAGTGGAGTGGCGCATAGCCACGTGCGGGAGGCAGGCAGGCAGGCAGGCAGGCAGGCATGAGGGTGAGAGCAACGCGCATGCATGCCACATCGTGGCATCGTATGCTAGGCAGGCGGAGTGGGGGGTTGCAAGCACACCAACAAGCGCCAATAGTACAAGCGCCATCAAGCGACAATAGTACAAGCGCGTGTGTGTGGCAAGCGGCGACGGATGACACGCACACACAGACATTGACTGCCCAAGCCCTCTTCTGCTTTCCTGGTCCCCATCTTTGGGGAGCATGGGCCGTGTGGCCAACACGCTCCTGATTGTAACATAACATAACATTGACTGCCCAAGCGTGTATAACCCACAGTCACCCGCATTGTCACCTTGCGCAGTTTTTAAAGCTCGGGGTGTGTACGCTTGACTGGAGTCAGACCCATGGAGCCGATCCTCTCTGGAGGATGACTGCCAGTATTGAATGTTCGCAGGAGCGAGTCAAGAAACAACAAACCAACCGCACTGAAACCCATCCCCAAACCCAAATCCCAAATCACAGCGACGAATACATCATCAAGTTGAAACGCATGAGCAGGAGCTGGCGTCTGAGCTGGCATGCCTACAAAAGCAAATCAGGAAATGCCTGAGGCCAAGCAGGGCCAGGCCCTGAAGCCGGCTGGAGTTTCACTGATCGTGCTGTATGCAACCATGCAGAGCAAACAGACACCACGCTGCAGCAATACCACCATGCAACATCCACGCAAAATCGATCAAGGTTCAAACTATCAAGGTTGGAGGGTTGCAGGCAACATGCGGGCTCCTTGCTGGGGTGTTAGGGAGTGAAGCCGCGTAAGGCGCCTACACACGCATCACCTCCAGGCACATGCATGTAACATGCCACAACGTCTGGCACGCGCGCACAATACATTGTGTATACCGGTACGATGGCTGGCAGCACATCAGCTGCGCAAAGGCAAGCAAGGGCTATACGCCTATACGGTAGCGCAACAAGGCGGCCACTAATGCAGTTGCCGGATATCGCACGGCGCTTACCTACTTTTAGCCACCTTTAGCCGGCGGATGCGTTGGTGTCTTGTCCCTAAATAGTCAAAGCTGTCAAACACAGGTGTGGCAACCTTCATGCTGTGAACCCCACAACAGCTCTTGGAGCCGCCGCACGCATGCGGTCGGGCGGTGGCGTGGTCGCACACACGTGCATGCTGCTAATACGACATACGGTACTCGCGATACAATAGCGTACCGCCTCATCGAGGTGCTTTCGAGCCCAAGCACAAAGGAATGGTTGGCATCACAGCAGGCATGCATGAAGAGCTGGCAAACAGCCGAATCCAGGGATGAAGCTGGTGGCTTGGCGTTCCTGCCCAAATAGATGCCGAGGGCTCCATTCCTGCCCAAGTCGACCCCGCCGGCTATTAAGCAGGCCGTCTGATTAAGGTATGATAGCAAGGCGGAAGTCGCCGAACGGGCAATAACAAGAAACACCCTTGCTTTCCAAGCCCTGAATGAAGCGCCCCGCCCCCCCCTCCCCCCGGAACAAACTTGTGCTGCAATCGTCATGCGTGCAAACTGTTGGCCGTTCTCCAGCGCTCATAGACGTCACGTGAATTAAACGTGCACACCGTCTGGGCTGCAGGCGGCTCTATGTGGCAGACAGGCAACCCCCAAGTTGAATCTCATATCTTACCGCAGGCCGCTGCGGGACATTTAAGAGGAAAGGCCCAGCATTGTCACCGCTGAAACCAACACCAGCATGGATTGCACGCACGCAGGCATGGTTTCTGCAAATACGAGGCTCCGCACACAATGGGCTGTAAGCAAGAAGATCAGGTCGTGCTAGCACCTGACAGGGCACCTGACAGGGCAAACGAGCAGCTGCAAAAACGACGAGGCAATGAATGGCCCATGCAGGCGGGCGGCCTGCAATAGAAAGCAGTCCCTAAATGAATGCGGCCGTGAGTGCCAAAGCGGCATCTGCGCGTAAGCCAAGCAGGTTGCATGGCCTGCTCCAAAGCCAATAGCAAGCAATAGCAAGCGTTTTGTCCCAATTACCTAACGGCACTGACATGCACATGGTGGCCACCAGCTAGCATTCGGCCATGCGGGGCAAACCTCCCGCTTAATCCCTCCATTGCGTGAACGTCAGGCTACGAAAAATCCAAAGCGGGCGATTATGCGGCAAAGGCAGTGCAAGTGTCGGTGCTGCTACATATAGCACAGTGTGCGTGGATCGAGCCCGCTCATGCGCGTTATGCGCATGGACGGTCGCGTAACTGCGAAACAGCAATCCCGGTGTTACGGCAGCGCTCGTATTGCAGCGCAAACGAAAATAACATACGGTGGATGAACACTCAGCGGCACTCTCAGGAACACTCAGTGGGACCCGTCCTAACATTCTCCTGGTTCATTCCTCTGCCGCCGCGGCAACGCGCCGCCCCACCGCGTTGAATGAGTTGCATGCGGGAGCGCCCCGCAGGACTCCGCTGATCCAGGGGTGAGCCAACAGCTCCCTCACCGTTGGCCGCTGATCCAGGGGTGAGCCAACAGCTCCCTCACCATTGGCCGCTGATCCAGGGATGAGCCAACAGCTCCCTCACCGTTGGCCGATCCATCGGGACCGGCTGCAGCGCCCGCGTGATAAAATCCCGCGCGGCCGCGCTGGCGAATTTGGGGAAGGGCAGTGCGGGCACGGGCGGCGGCGGCGGCGGCGTGGGTGGCGACGGCCTGGCTCCGGCGGCGGATGATGCGAAAGCGGAGGAGGAGGAGGAGCACGAGGCGAACGGAGTCTGCACCGTGTGGGTGGTGTTGCAGGTGTGCGGGCTGGGCGAGCTACGGGGCGCTTCGTCGCTGAGCGCCCGCAGCAGCGCCGCCGCGCGCTCCGCCGCCGCCGCTGCTGCCGCTAGCGACGTCGACCCTGCAGTGCCGGCGGAGCACGTTGACAAGCTTGCGGCATGCGGGTGTTGGTGGTGGTGCGTGTGCAGGCTGTAGCTTGCGCTGGTGCCGCCACCACAGGGAGCGTCGTCAGTGGTGTGGCGATCGTGGCGGGTGGGGTGTTGCTGGACAGGTGGATGCTGTGCTGCGGGCTTGACGTTGACGGAGGTGAAGTCATTGATGGTGGAGTAGGGAGTGAAGACGAGGCCGGAGGATGGCTGGTTACCTCCCTCCGGGCTGTATGCACGCGCCGCCGGCAGGGCTGCGCAGTCGTAGCTCTGCGCGTTATCCTCCTGCGGGTGCGGCTGGTGCTGCTGCAGCTGCTGCGCAACGCGCTGCGTGCGGGCGGTGATAGACCCCCCGGAGGCCTGAGGAGCTGCCGCCGCCGCGTTCATTGAGCGAAGCGATGGCGTGGCCGCCAGCTTGGATCGCACACCACCGGGCGAGATCGGGCCCGCACCGTCAGCCGCCGCCATCCCGGCCTCCATCACAACCGCTGACGGCATGGACATGTCGAGCATGGATGGCATCGAAGACCATATTGAATGCACGGTCGACGCATGTGCGGCGTTCCCGTTGGCGGTGACGATCTGACTGGGCAGGGAGGTGAAGGAAGCTGCCGATTCTGCGGCCGAAACCATCGGGGGAGTAGTTTCGGCGGCGGCGGCGGCGGCGTGTGGGCTCGTCAGAGAGGCGCGGCGGGATGGGGCCCTTGCAAGGAAGGGAGGAGGGGGCGGCTTGGCTGCCGGGACAGGAGCGCTTCTCCGCGTCTCCAACCCCTTCTTGGCGGCGGCGTTAAGCAGCGAGAGGTCCGGCGGGAACCCCACCAACAGCTCATACGCCTGCGCACAATGAAATTACAAAAGGATCACCGTCAAGCCAAAGCCGGTGAATTTGCACGCGCGCACACGCCACACGCACACCATGCAAGCACACACCCCGACATCGTCAGGTGCAGTTTCTATGCCCACATGCATACACACCGCACGACCCCATGTGAAGAATTAAAAATCTGACACGCAATACCGTACAGTAGCGCTGCATGTACGGGGGGCGTGTGCTATCAGCACCATAGGTACTGTATGAGGTGCGGTATAAGGGTATGTAAGACCCACCATGACGCCGATGGACCATACGTCCGCGGCCGACGTGTAGGCCAGGTGCGCATCCGCCTTGAAGTCCTGGGGCTCGCGCTTCAGGGGGCAGCACTGCACCTGTATTGCACGTGTGCACTAACTGGTTGTTGGGTGGAATTACCGTAGTGTGTTTACTCAGGTATTTATTGTATTGGATGTCTTGCATACCAGTGCGTTGGGTGTGTGGGGGCGTGTTGGGGTGGTGGTGAGGAAATGAACACACAGACCAGAGGCGCTGGTTGCCGCTGGTTGCCGCTGGTTGCTGCTGGTTGCCGTACGTACCTCTGGCGCCATATAGTGCGCGGTGCCGGTGCGCGTGACGGCGCGCTCGCTGCACATGTCGATGGCGACGCCAAAGTCTGCGAGCTTCATCTGCCAGGCGTCGTTGAACAGCAGGTTCTCGGGCTTGATGTCGCGGTGCAGGATGCCGCGCGTGTGCATGTGGTGCAGCGCCTGCGAGGACCAGCCACCGCACGAATAAATAAATTAATTGAATGAAGCAAAGTGTGGTGCTATGGCGATCGTCAAATGTGTTTGCGGAGTTGCGGCTGAGGCTGAGTGGCTGAGTGACTAGAATTGAATCTGACCCGCACAAAAATGCGCACGGAGCGTTGGCACCAGTGGGTGGATGGGACAGGACAAGACACAAGTGGCGTGGCACAGCTGTGGGGGCGCTATACGCTGCTGCAGGGGGGCATCCTCCTGCTGCAGAGGGCGTACCAAACACTGAGGGAGTGCAATACGGAATGTCATCACATGGGGGGAGATGTAGCTGGAGGTCCGCCCCACTGCCGAACTGCTGAACCGCTGTACTGCTGTACTGCTGTACTGCTGTACTGCGGTGCCGGAACTCACGGTCAGCAGGGGTACAAGCACCGCCTCAAGGACTTGCTGCTCGGGCATACGGCCGCCCAGCTTGCGCACGACGCGGTACAGGTCGCCGCCGCGCGCGTACTCCTGCACAAGCACCAGGTAGTCATCCTCCTGCAGTACAGCATACAATACAACAGTACAGCAGTATAATAAGTCAGTACTGCGGCGGCCTGGACGGATGTGCGCTCAAGGGGGTAGGTGGGGCGGGTGAGCGACGTGTGTCGTGCATCACAGCATGTATGCGCGCAGCCCTCTGCATGCAGCTTCAGCTGCATGGCGGCAGGCATTGTCGAGTGCGCTGGCTTGGGCGACACGTGCCCTGCATGTTAGGCGGCTTCTCCGCAGCCCTTGCACAGTCTTTCGTGCGTTGGTTTGCGGGTGAGGGGCATGCTGGCATGCTGGTTTGCGGGTGAGTGGCAGGCGGCTTACCCTGAACGCAGCGTACAGCGCGATGACGTTGGGTGAGGCCAGCTGCCTGTGCACCTCCACCTCCCGGAAGACTTGGTGCTGCAGGAAGGACCCCATCGCTCGCAGGTCGTACACCTTGAGCGCCACCGCCTGCCCGCTGACGCGGCACACCGCCTGCGGTACAAGTGTACAACCAACCAGGTAGCCAGCAGGTAGCTGCAGAGTTAGCACTCGTGATGCTTTTTAATCGATTGCGGGCCTGGCCTGCTGGTTTGCATACTGTGCTCGTGCGGAAAGCGAGCGGCATGGTGCGATACGCAACAAACCCAGAAGAGCAGATGCGGGCGGCAATCGAAGCAAACGTTTATGAAACCCTGCACTTCGGAGTTTGGGGGCTTTGTGGCAAGCCAGCGAATACATACGTGATACGTTGCTTCAACTGCGTGCCGTGATGATGGCACCGAGCTGGCACGACTGAACAAATGCCTTACGAGAGAGGTAAGCCAGACAGAAGCCACGTAAAACATCGTGTGAACAGCCAGCTATCAATTTCCTGCTGTCTTTCTTGAGAGGCCCTTGTTGTACAAAAGTGAAGGGCAATGTGAAGGGCAAGAAACCGACTCGCACCTTGTAGACGGAGGAGCTATATCCAGTGTACAGCTTGCGTTCAACTGCACAATCAACGCAAAAGCGAGTGGCTGTGTCAGCCAGAGCTTTAAGCGGCTACAGCGCTTTCGCATCCCTGCCTTTAAATGCAGACAGGAATCATGAAGTTGCACTTTGCGCGAAGGGCACTGTCCGCCACTTGCGGGTGCTGAAATCCTACTATTGCACGCACCTGCAAAGTCCACAATGTGCCACTCAGCACGTGCCATTCCCGTGGGTAACGAGCTTTCGCTGGCCTGGTGCAGTACGCCGTCGCCCCGCTGCATGAGGCACTGTACACTGGGAGATAGCAAGGGCGGCTCTTGTGCACTCTGAGCTTTGCCTGACGCAACAAGCTCGGGCGCGCTGAACACGTAGTCGATTGCAGTGCGATGGACTCCCACGGTTCCGGGGCGCGCAGCCTGTACTGGCGCTGACGCTCTGGGCGCGGTGTGCTGAACGGGAGACACTTCGGCGCACTCGTTTGACCCTGCTGCACGATTGAGCCGCGATGACCTGCGCCGAGCAGGTTTAACGGTGGCACCGCCGACATGAGCTGCGTCCTCTGCGCAGTACGCATCGTGGGCCGTACGGGTCACGGGGAGCGGGCTTCCTGGTCCAGGACTTTCCAGCGGCTGCCGCATGATTTTCTCTGCTGAGGCCGCGCTTGGTTGGCAAAACAATTGCAGCGCGGGCGAGCTGCTGAGTCTCACGAGGTTGCCGTTAGGGTTGTGCGTGGTGGGGTTGTCAGCAGGGTTGTGTCGTACGGGTGCAGTGTTGTTGCTGGTCGGACCGCTCTTGACCCATTGAAGGCTGGGCGCAGCCACAAAGGAATTGGCTTTCTGAGGGTATGCCTCCTCCGATTGCTGACGACCGATGTCCGAGGGCTCATCAACTCCGCTGCGAGCCATACGCTGAGGGGTAGAGCCCACCGAGGCACGTGCCTGCTGCAAGGCCAGAAGCTTGAGGTTGATAGAGCTGGCGTTACTGGCTATTCCGGGTTCATTAGCTTCCTGCTTGGTTGCTTCCACTCGGTAGCTTCGGTTCCGTGGACATGGTGGCGCTTTGGTGTCAACACCCCGTGCCCCTTGGAATTGTTTGACGCGCGCATCAGCGCGCGAGCCCAGTTCCTTGGCAGATGAGCTGCTTGCGCCAGGGAGCTTGCTGACGCGCACTGGGCTTGCTCCACGCTCCGGCGAGTCTGCGGGGTGCTCAGTGAACCTGCCGAATAGCTTGACCAGTAAACCCACGAACAGTTTGCTCTTGCTGCGTGTGGCTCCAGTGGACACAAGCGCGTCCGCAGTACTAGTAGTAGCTCCGTGTTGCGAAGGTGCGCCCATTTTCACTCAACGCTCCCGGTTTGGTTTGTGAAGGGCACCAAACGTCCAAGAAGTGTTGCCTGCAGAAGCTGCAGCACAATTAGCGCACACGCGTGTACAAGATGCGCGTAAGTACCGGCCTGCTTCACTCTTGGGCTGCCGGCCTATGTACTATGCAGCGCCGGGCAAATGGTTTGGCGTGACGCGCAAGGACTTTCGAGCCGAGACACGCCAAAGAGGCGCGCTCAAGTGCCATCACGCTGACCTGCACGAATGCGACTAGGGATACAAATGTCACTTGCGAAGAGAAGAGAAGCGCGCCAGCTGGACTCTTTTGGTAAGTGTGATGCCACCCACCAGTCAGCAGCAGGATTCGGTGGCCTGCGTGCGCTATGGCAATAACTCGCGCGCGAGGAGGTCTACTCAGTCACATACCGCAGACAAACTTCAGCTACGCAGCGTCTCGTGGTAGTCGTTTTGGGCTCGTGCAGAAGTTGAGACCGGTGGACAGTTTCTGTGACGGCTTGCAGCGAAATAGAAACAGACCGAAAGCGTATCTCTGTAACTGTGGACGCAGGTGAGACTTCTGGGTTGTTGGCCGTCGAAAAGCTGGCCGCTGTTGGTATATCGACAATTGCCGAAAGGAATTCCTGTTCACGGGGATCACGCACTGCTGCCATGCCTGTCATTGTGTCGACCTCGGATTCCATGGCATAGTCAACCAAGCAAGTTCAAAAGCATTCGCATTGTTTAACATGACACCCGACTTCTCTTTGCAGTCTGTAGCTGCACTGACAGCTTCAAAGGTGAACGAAACGGGGTTTGTCACTGTGCGACGATGGCACAACGCTCACCGCACAAAGGCTTTCAACCTGAACCTTGAGCTTTCAAGCCTGAGCCTGGAGTAATCAATTGATGCACGTGGAGTGAGGCAGCCCAGACAAGTCCGCTCTTAGATGCACGAGCTTGGCCTTCGAGCGAGCGAGTGAGCGTGGTTTTCAGCGCTTACGTGACCCATGAATGAAAACCACAGGCTGCCAGAGCGTGGCTTCTGCTGTTTAACTAAGCGTTGTACACTTCACATATCTGTGGTGGGCCTGATGATGTCATGCCTCAGTCCGCTTTGGGGGGTCACTTGGTCGCAAATCGGTTCTTCGTCATATTTTTCATGCATCACCTCCGGCTGGCGTCTTGTACCACTTGGTGCCAGACTGTGCTGAGACACACCCACTCACACTCCTGCACCGGCCGTGATACGCTCTTCAAACCCCAGTTTTTGTCCCCTTCAGCTCATGAATGTATGGCCGAGCTCTCTTCACACTTACGTTGGATGTACGTCACATTCAGGTTACGGCGTCTCCTGCTACACCACATACCGCGACCGCCAACAGCCAGCCCTCCTGTACTCCGTGCTGACATAAGGTGCTGTCCTGCTCTGTGCTTTGTACGGGGTCATCAGGTCGACGACGATTGCATGCAGTGAGCGCCGGTACTGCGTACGGGCGGGAAAACTGCTTGGCAGCGTTACCCGCGGCAATGCAGGGCACCCCTGCCTGCGTTTGTATTTTTAGGCAGTGCAGAGACGCTGGCAAGCCTTGCCTCCAGGACTGCACAAGTCTGGCATCGTATGCTGACTAAGGTCTGCAAATCTGCAACGCTCAAGCACGCGAAAGAATGGGAACAGTGCCACCAGTCGTGGGTACCCACTGATACCCTCAAAGGGTTTTCGGGCACCCATCGGTCTCTTGCGAAAGCACGCCGCTGCACACGACCCGCTCCTGTGTCACACAGCGCTGCAATTAGCGCCGCACAGTCATTCAGTCACGAACGAGCCTCAAGGGACGGCGCAGCGCGCAATGCTGCAGCGTGCATGTGCTCTTCGTGTGGGGTTGTTCGTCTGAGCACTGCACACGATAGAGCTGTGTGCCGGGGGTATGCCCACATGTGCGGACAGCGAATGCACCGCCACGCATCACAACCCCAACGTGAAATACGGCGCCTCAATAACGTATCAATTCACGCCGCACACAAACTCATACACCAGGCGTGTGGCGAGGTGTGGCGAAGCCATCAATCAGATCAATGGTGGCGCCCGCCTGTGTGAACGCGCGCTCTTGACAGCATGTGTTGGGAGGCCGTGCGTGCTAACTACCAAGCCCACAAGGTGTATGAGAGGCGCCTGCATTACATAGGCATGCAGTGCCATGTCAGTATATATGTAACAGGAGCCCGAGGCGGGCGCGGCCTGGGGGCTGGGGCGTGGCAGCCAACAGGAGTGATGGTTTAGTGGCGCAATGACCCACCGCTACTGGTGCCTGATGCATGGCGCTGCGTGCAGCGCCTTACCGTCCATACATCATCAACCCCCCACATACATTCCGCACACATGTTTTTCATGTACGGCCGATTTTGCTCAGGATGGGTTCGTTTCCAACGAGGCAAACTCGCTTCTGCACAGGTTGTATCATTGTATGCGTGATGCAGCTAATTCCTTGCGTTTGTGTGCGGTTGTGTGCCCCGTGCATGTGATGCGCCAACAGCCGTGCACCAATGCCGTGCACATGCAGTCACGATGGGCAGCGCGCTACGAGGTGCGTAAAAGGCATGCCGGTGCGCCATTATATGCAGGCCATGCGGGCACGTACGAGGCGTGATCGATCGGGCGCATACCGTAATGTAAATGAACAGGGCGATTGTTAAGGACACGCTAAGCATGAACAGAGCAGTGGCATGTGCGTCAGCGGTAGGTGCGAAAAACGTGGGCGGTGACCTCGAATAAGTAAATACCAGTCACCAAGGCGAGGCTAACGCCGCCATATGCAAGGTCCGGCGGGGCATGAGGCAGACCGGTATCGCTCCGTCGGAGGCAGACCTGCGTAGCAAGCGATCCGCCCATGCCGATCAGCACGCAATGACAAATTGCCAACGAGGCATACCCCCGTGCATGCCACCAAACATAACACATCTTCAGAGATGCACGTTGCTTCGCTCATGCTCTGCACGCAATGCGTTCCGTTCCATGCAAGGCGGGCAGCGCCACGGCGGCCAGGTAGCCCAAGCGCTCTGCGCTCTGCAGTCAGCGCGGTCATCCCTCATCGCCGCTTTGGCACTGCGGTACATGGCAGCATACGTACGGCATCGCACGCAAGTGTATGCCGCATGCGCCACCAGCCGCCGCATCACGAGCGGGGGCGCCTCCGCAACGCATGTTGGCTTGCAATCTTATTCAAATATTCAAGTATTCCTGCTGGTGAGTCTCTCGAGGACGATAAGAACAGCTCATGAGGGTTGGCAAATTGGCATCGGCGCAGACCCAAGTTTGGGCGCCGCAATGGCCCATGCGGACAGAGGGAAGAACGCAACGAGTGCAATGATCGGCACAAGACCCGACCCGTGCGGCGTAGGACAAAAGTCCGCGCGGCGCGCTCGCCTTCAGACCGACCTAGTGGCCCATCGCCATGATGTCATCACACACGCTGGTATGCACTCCTGTATGCGTTTGCGCAGCGCAGGGTGCACGCATGCAGGATGCACGCATGCACGCATGCACGCTCCTAGGCCACATCGCATTAGGACTGGAGCCCTTTACCCTCGGCCCCCTCTCAATCGCCATTCAATGATTGATCAATTACGTTACCCAGCAGCAGTTGATTACCCAATAACTCTGGTGACTTGCCTGGTGTGGGGCTGGGCCTATGGCAGTCTGGCTATATTTCCCCTTGTAGCACCTCTCCTCTCAATGAAGAACACTACTTAATTCCATGTGCCTTGCTTTCCAGGCGCTTTCCAGGCTGTAAATTCAATGGCATGCGGGGCAGGCGTCGTGGCGTAGCCAAGCTCATGCGTACCGTATCGCGTGCAACACGCGCCCCACTCCAGCTTCAGCCTCATCCCCATCCTCCCCATTGGCGCAACTCGCTACGGTAGCCCGTCAAAAGGAATACGCCGGCAGGCCCCAGCTTGATATGGACGTATTAGGGTTGCAGGGTTTAGGATCCAGGGTTTGGGGGCTTTAGGTTTTAGGCTGGATCAGAAGGAGTACGCGGGCAGGCCCCAGCCCTGCCACGCTTTCATCCTGCACACCGCACGAGCAGCAGCACCGGCACGGCAGGTACCAGCGTTATGTTCACCTGATCACATTCAGTTCAGTCGTTACTCTGATTGATACTGCAGCACCGGTCATTGCCACAGCAGCATATGATCAGCATGGCTTGCAGCAGTACAACATGCAGTATGGGATTGGTCGTGGACATGGCATATGCGGATATGCCACAGTCAGCCAAGCAAAACGGCACACCCTAACCGTATGCAAGCAAGCACGCCAACACTGCTGCCGTAGGTCTACTTGCGTGGGTGCGGCGCCAGGGGGCCAATCACCCCCGTAATGAGTACACTGAGCACCGGGCACACGTACGTACCAGTCTGGGTGCCAGCCGGCCAGCTGGTGGTGCAGGGGGGGCGGCAGGTAGGCCCAGGGGTCCACGCTGGTGGGCGGCGCCGCCAGCGCAACCTCCAGCGGCACACGCGTGGAACCGGCCGCGAACCTGCATGCGCACGCGCACATGCGTATGTACACACTCTTCCATTCATGCATCTAACATGCACACGTATGCGCACAGCACACATAAAATACAAATGCATACCGGTATGTTATACTGTATGTTATATGCATGCCACAATGCAAAATCAATGCAGCAACTGCGGTTGCTATGGAGGCCAGCCCATGAAGTCAAGAAGTAGGCAGCCGCCACAGGGCCAGCTTGCAGCGGATGATTAGGGGCAGCGTGCCAATGACGTCAGCCATGCCAGTTAGCGTGCAGTGGCGCTGACCGCAAGCTGAATTGTGTGTGCAGTGGGGTGCGTGCGTTGAGCGCATGCGCCGGGCACTGGCGGGGGCAGGAGGTGACGCGCTCCTGTGCCCTACGTACCTGGCGGTGACGTAGCGGTGGAACTTGAAGAGGACGATGGGTGCAAACAGCAGCAGCAGGCTGGCCTGCGGTGAGGTGCAGTGATGGGGTCAGCGGAGCAGCAATCGCATAGGATTACATAGGGTTCAGGGTTTAGGGTTTAGGGTTCTAGCAGCAATGGTTGGCCTGCAGTGATGTGGGTCAGCGGAGACGCGGGGCAGAAGGTTGGGAAGCAGGGGGGGCTGCGGCCGCGGGTGTCAGGCCAGGGGTAGGAGGGGCGTGGGCAATGGACAGCGACAACTGACAAGTGCTGTGGCACGCTGCATCCCACTGTGGCCCCACCCGCTGCCGTGCCGCCGCTGTCGTTTACGAGTGACCGCCTCCCTCCCTCCCAACACACTCTGCCTGAGCGTCATCCCTAGGGTCTAGGGTTCAGGGCTTAGGGCTTAGGGCTTAGGGTTTAGAGTTTAGGGCGGCGTACCTGCACGTAAGCCTGCTTGACGACGAAGACGCATGCGGTGAAGACCACCGCCACCAGCAGGCACACGATGACGCGCGTGACGAAGAAGCCCCACATGCGGCCGCCGCTCTCGTACTTGCGCACGTACACGTACAGCATCGCCCACCTGCGCGCATGTGTACCACGCGGCGTGAGCGAGTATGTTCAAGCTACTATTTATTTCCCGTGCGTCCATGCGGTGTGCTTTCCCTGGGGCCGTGCGGTGTGCGCATGCATGATGTGGGAACGGCATCTTTGTGAACGAGGGTGTGCGCGCGTGTGAAACTGTGAAATGCGATCCCAGAGCCGTCCTCATTGGCATGCATGCATGTGGGAATGTGGGGGTGGGGGGGGGAGGGGGAGAGGGGCCAAGCGCGTGTGGTGGGCGAGTGCAGCACAGGGGCGGGGGCGGAGGCGCCGGCTTGCTAGGGCTGATTCAACACTCCTACCAACGATGTTTACCCAAACACACACACTCCAGGTGCCCTGAAGGTTCTCAATGGTATCGAGCGGAACCCGGGTGGGGAAGCAAGTGCAGGTGCAGGGGGGCGAGAGCCGGAGGCGTGTGTGATCGTATGCGCATGCAAGGCATGTGCGCGCTAGGAGCATAAAGATGAGGACTAAATGAAATAAACACAGCAGCACAGATGGCACAGATGGCACAGGCTAAGCAGCGCGTCGCTCTCTCAGTCTGCCGCCTCACCTCCAGAACAGCCATGCCAGCGCGAAGTACATGACGGCGAACGGCAGGATGACAGGCGACACCACGCTGAAGGCCGCTGCCACCACCACGATCAGCAGCAGCATCCCGTACTGCACAGCCCGGCCGGGCAGACCAAGCAGTACAGGAGCATCACACGAGGCAGTACGGTCAGCGGCCCACCATCCGGACAAGCGCCCCGGCCCGGCCCCCTCACCTTGAAGCCGTATCGCCCTCATCACGAAGCCATATCGCCCGCCCCCCCCGCGCCCTCACCTCAAAAGCCCCATCGACCGCACACCCACCACCCTTCGCCCCGCCCCTGCCCCTGCCCTCTCACCTCGAAGCCATATCAGCCTATCAGTATATCACCCCCACACACCCCGCTCCCTCCCCCTGCCCCGGCACCCTCACCTCAAAAGCCGTACCGCCCTCAGCCCCTCACCCCCCCCCTCACCCTC
>BDDA01000494.1:0-26518 GCA_001662385.1 Chlamydomonas asymmetrica
GGGGCAAGGGGGGGGGGAGCGTGGGGGTGAGGGGGGGAGGGAGGGTTAGCTTCGTGTGTCTTCAGTAGTAGGAAGTCATGAGTGACAAGCAGGTGGTGCTTGCAAGCAGAGACTTATTGAGCTGCTTGTCCGGGCGGGTTTGACACATTTTGGGTGTTGTCGTAGGACTCGTACTGGGGCAGGCGGCGCCGACATAATACTACTGCTAATGCTAAGGGACTGATAGTGCTAGTGTCTCTTCTGCTGGTCCCGATCTGGGGGGGGGGCAGCATGGGCCGTTTGGCCGACACGCTCCTGATGTAACATACCATAATGATAGTGCTAGTGCTTAGGGCTGATCATGTTGTTGTTTGTGTGTGTGTTTGTGTGTTATGCTGGCAGCGGACCAGCTGTCCATGTACAAGACCGTGTACAAGGCGTCGTTCACGACCATGATCAAGAGGTCCGACTACGACCCTGCTGCAGCGGAGGCTTATTCTGCTGCTGCAGCAGCTGGCGCCGGTGGCGGCTTGGCGGCGGGCGCAGGCAGCCCGGCGGGGGCCGCAGGCGGTAGCGGCAGCATGTCCGCGGATGCCAGCGCTGACGCGGGCGTCAGTGCTGGTGGTGACGTGGGCGGCGGCGGCGGTGGTGGTAGCACTAGAGATGGCTCTGGTGCCCAAACATGACGTAGAGCCTGCTAGGCGGTAGGTCCAACATCATTCCATATGTAGAAGCGCTCGTGCGCATATATTTGCGAACGCAACCGTCGACAGTGACGTGCAACACTGTCAAGTGTCAGCATTCATCATGCACCCTGCACGCACCTGTGTGTTTTGTGCACTCTCGAGCACTGATTGGCCAAGTGATGTAGGTCAAACAAAGTCAATTTACTCGGGCACCAAACTACCCCCCGATAGCCTACGAGGCCACTGGACGTTAAGTCAACCAGTTATCCAACCGCCTGTGTGCCGTGCATGCCTTTGCGTGGTCCATGCATGCGTGTGCCAAGTCACATGCTCATGTTCAGATTCACCATCAGCCTTGTCACCTATCCACCTATCCAACGATTACACATGCTCATGTATGAGTGATCTGACTGTCTTGTGCAAGCATATGTGCAAGCACACATAGGAGCTTGCCTGTGTAATTGGGGATGCTGCAGTGGAGCTGCAACGGAATGAACCGTGATGCCAAGTTGTTTGTCGGTGGAAAGCAGGCAGCATCTGCATGGGCATGGAGTTAATGCTGGGGATGCAATGCTGTGAAATCGTTGCCGATGCGTTGGCAGTGGGTGGGCTTGGACCCGTGCAGGGCGCTTGTTTGGGAAGCTCGCGGAAGGGCTCTCGCGCCGTCGTATGTCACGCTTGCAGCCCGAACCTTGCGGGTCACGCCCCGAACCTCAAGCCCGTGCAACCCCAAGCATCCATTGCTGCTGTTTGGCTCTCAGAACGATGCTTGCAGTGTGAGGCGCTTGCAGGAACAGCATAGTCCTTGATGACCGACTTCTGTTGATGGTCTTAGTGGCGAGACCAACGGCGTTCCACCGGAAGGTACAAGCAGCTGGGTGGTCTGCTGCCCATGCCAGTGTCACGCAGCGCCAAGATCCACACACTTGGTGCATACGGTATGCGTAACACACAGCTTGCCTCCTGGCATGGCACAGTCTGTTAACCTCGGTAGCGCTGCTCACAATCGAACTGGACATGTGATGCAGCTACAGCTTGCTTATGCATCGGACTGCCTGTCAAAAGTCTGCTTGTTGCTGACCATTTCCCCCCATTTTACCTTGCAGGTGTAATTCGTTTAATCACTCGCATTTAAGCACCCCTGGCTGGTGACGTGCACTGTCACACCTGCAAAGGTTCGTTTATTGGCACCGAAACCAGTCCGCTACGTGGAGTGCCCACTGATGTGGGGCACATTTGGGGTCCTGCAGGGCAAACTCCATGAGTTTTCATGTGTTGGGGGTGTTCATCCGCCACCTGACAGCCTGGTTGCTTCCAGGTTGCTTCCTTCCGCAGCGCGCGCTGATTGAGGCATGCGGCACTGCGATGGCATGTTGCTTCCACCGTGCTGCGGGGCTGAGGGTTTCATACAGGTCCTGAAAGCCTCTGTTTCGCGCTTCCTGCTGTGATGATTGAGTTGAGTTCTTCCCCCGTTCACGGCTCCTCAGTGCATGCATGAAATGTTCGAAAAGGGTACGAGTGCACTTTTGGCAGGGAGTGAGGAGGTGCCCATCCTTGTTAATGTAGGTGCGTTAGCTTTGACGGTGAATTACATGCAGCTCCATGCAGCTGCCGCGCTCAGATTTGCAAGATTCAGGAGTTCTCACCTTGGGACGGTGCAGTTTCCAGCAGCTGCAATTGTTGTGAATATAAATAGGTCTGGACGCACCGTCAGAATCAGGACACAGCGACAACACCGGCATTCACATCACAATCAACAGAACCTCTCGTCACAATGGCCCTCCAGCTCGCTGCCCGCTCCTCGGCTCGCCTGGCCACTCTGACCAGGGCCAAGAAGGGTTCGTCAGCCCCGGTGAGCACTTCGACGCCCCGCGTACGGGCAGGCCTTACATCAAACCTGTCCCAGTGATACGATAGTATCTCGCCCTTGAACCTGTTCATCAGGCTTTGCACAGCATCAGCGCATAGTATGTGTGCGGGCAGTTAGTCGGGCATCAGGAGCAACAACGAACAACCAACGTTGATAACTGCTGTACTTCGCGGTCTTGCCACTTACAGGTCGCCGCTGCCACCCAGTTCTATGGTCCCGACCGTGTCAAGTTCCTGGGTGAGTGGGCATATGGTGAAGTCGAAGTTATGGCAGACTGGCTAAGTGGCGAGGTTGACTAGGAGGCCTTCCAACTGCCCAACATACATGTGACAATCGTGTCAAACTACAGACAATAGTAGGCAAGGCTCCAGTTGTCATAATTCTTGCACCTTTGCACCTGTTTTTATCTAATATGTTGCACGGCAAGCTGTCCTTCAGCCCTACACCTGCTGTCTTCATACCACATGCGTTCCGCTTGCGCACCATATGTCGGTGATGCGTGCTCAGGATTGCTTGCCTTAACAGCACAACGCACCACGCTTGTAACTGCGTGCGCAGGCCCATACTCTGAGGGCGTGACCCCTCCCTACCTGACGGGCGAGTACCCTGGTGACTACGGTAAGCCTCAAGCTCCCATAGCCTCTAACTGCTTGTCCAATACGCCTTGGTGTATGCCTGCATGCACGCCACACACCAAGGTCAGCAATATGGACCCTACTGCACTTTTCCCTGGCCAGTACGCGCACAGCAGATGGCTTGTAAGCGCTGTGTGATTTTAATGCATGCTTCCTTCTGCGCTGTGCGACGATGCCCTGGCTTGCCACAGGCTGGGACACCGTTGGCCTGGCTGCTGACCCCGAGACCTTCAAGCGCCTGCGTGAGGCGGAGCTCATCCACGCACGCTGGGCGCTGCTGGGTGCGCTTGGCATCATCACGCCCGAGCTGCTCGCTGACAACGGCGTGAAGTTTGGCCCCTCGGGCGGTGTGTGGTTCAAGGCTGGCGCTGATATCTTCGCTGACGGCGGCCTGAACTACCTCGGCAACCCCTCGCTCATCCACGCGCAGTCCATCATCGGCACCCTGGCAGTCCAGGTGGGTGCTTGGGGGGATCTGGGTGGCTGGGCGCATGTGCGCATAAGTGCAGTTTGATTTACGAATGATGTCATGTGATCGGGTGGTCGGCTGGCGTGCCAGTGTGTGTGTGCGTGCGCCTGCGGGTCGATTGCTGAGCCATTTGCTTGCCCAGGCTGTTGCCATAATGGCGCATGTGAAGTACCTACCAGCAGCCAGGAGCCCTGGTTTTTCCCCGCGCTGCCTGTCTTGTTTGATTTCTTGCCTGATTTGACGTGCGCAATGTCATGGTACACCCTCCCAGCATGACGCGTTGTGCCTGCCATTTGCATGCGCAGGTTGTGCTGCTGGGCCTGGTTGAGGGCTACCGTGTGAACGGCGGCCCCGCTGGCGAGGTCACAGACCCGCTCTACCCCGGCGCTGCCTTCGACCCCCTTGGCCTGGGTGACGACCCCGACGCTCTGGCTGAGCTGAAGGTGAAGGAGATCAAGAACGGCCGCCTGGCGCTGGTGTCCAACTTTGGCTTCTTCGTGCAGGCCATCGTGACCGGCGAAGGACCGATCGCCAACCTCAAGAAGCACCTGGAGGTGAGGAGGGTGGTAGTGACACCCTGAAGCCGACCTGAAGCTGAATCCACCCTGCAACATTCATCGCACCAAATGTCGATGAACTCATGCATATGGTTGTTGTGAACGCAATGCCCGCTAGCCTCGCACGCACCACCACACACTCCACGCAACTTCATGTGCACTAACGCCATCCATGAATGGCCTGACAGGCCAAGCGATGTAAAGTCAACCACTGGCCTCAACAGGATTTATATGACTGGCATGTGTCCCCTGCATTGCATTGCCTGTGATGTGGTATGTGGTGTGGTGAATGCCACGCAGGTGAACGGGTTTACCACCATGACTAACCTTGCCCCCTGCCTCCCACCCCCCTCTCACCACACACAGGACCCCTGGAACAACAACGCATTTGCCTACGCAACCAAGTACACACCCACCGGCCCCGTGTAGAGGAGCCAACATCGCTTGCTGGCCCCTGCCCAATGGCACCCTGGCTGTCGTGGCCCTTGCAGCAAAGCAGGTCTGCGCAGCCAGATGCCACCTGGTCATGCGCCCCATCAGCGTACCGGACACGGCTTCTGCTTGACCGTTCTTCCTCCCCTCGCAGCTGTGTACTATCGGGTTGCTCGTACGGTCCACCTGCTGGTTGTTTAATGGAGCAGGGTGCACTCTAAAACATCAGGGACCAAGACCGGGTCCCGCGCGCAACATTTATCAATGTGTTATGGCATCTACTTCACTGCATGCCCGCTCGTCTGTGATGTTTTGAACCTGTACAACAATGTATGCTGCTGTGTATTCTTTGCCCAATGTACTCTTGGTGTACATTGTGGGGGCTTGTGGACGAGTTGGGCGGCACTGCCGTGTTCAGCGGATGGGCAGTTGCGGGCCAGGAGAGGCCGTTTGCCGACGGCTGTGCCTTGAAGAACAATTCTTTGCCACCTTGTCACCCCGCATGTGCTCTGCCACACTAGGGGCCTTGGTTTGGCATGTATTCTACAACCCTGTACGAACCTCTTGTGTACCTTGTAACACTGGTGATGTGCTGCCAGGTCATTGCCAGAAATCCACTCCCTGTCGGCACTGTCCCCAGCGAACACAAGTGCCTGCCTGCTGTCGTGCAAGCCATGCATGACGGGAGTCGCTGACATGCCTGGACACCTGCAGCATGCAGTGCATACTCGTGCATGCCTGCAAGCCAGTCTTGAACCTGCACCGCACCGACAGGCTGTTACCAGCATGCAAACAGCGCACAGGCCTCACAGAAAGCATATCAACACCAGGCATGTCAGCCTTGACAATATCGCAGCCGATCGCGTTCACCAGTGCTAGGTTCATTGCATGAAGGGCCGTATGGCCCCATCGGGACCTGCATCAGCACGCACGGCATCTGTCAGCATGCACATCAGAAGCTGATATACACATGCGATGAAACCAATGGGCATGCCTTTGCAACCCGGCTTGCATGCGTAGCAGGCCTATGCTGCAGAGCGCACCCCAATGCACAGCAGGCATGCTTGATGAGTTCTCACACACCAGCTGACTTGTAAGGAAAGTTGGTGATGGCCGGTGTGGCGACTCCAGCAAGCACATGAGTGAAACCTGGACACGATAACTCAGCCAACCGCACTGCACGCATGCTGGCAAATTGCACCTATGATGCATGCCTATTGCGTGAGCAGCAGCGGAAGCTCCTGGGGTGCAGTGCGTATGCATGCAAGATTGCAAGGGCAGCAAAGGGGGTATACGAGTATACGACTGTCAGTGATTGGCTCTCGGGGTGCTGGCTGCTGTGCCATGTCATCAGGCTCCTGTGCCGCCTATACAGCATCTAGCTATGAGTGTCCAACCTATAGCCTGCCCCACTGCCCGCATGCCTTACCTAGCGTGTGCCGACTGCCGCGGCTGCAAGTGACAGCAGCGGTGGGCACAGGCCATGACGTAGGTAGAGCGAGTCTAAGCTTGACTAGTGACCTGGGTGCGGACTTGTGATAAGGTGTGTTGATCAGGGTTGGCGTGCTAACCAGTGTCGCCTGCTGGCGGTGCCGTGCCGTGCAGTACGCCCAAGGATCAAGGAGGTGGGGGTCACCATGAGCCACCCACTACAGGGGGGTCCACCGCGGCAAACAAGGGTACTAGCAGCAAGCGCAGCATACATACGGTAAGTATGAGCCGTTTCATCCTGATCAGCTGTGGACCTTTGACTTGTAGCGCTGCCGGCAGAGGGCAGCGGCTACCTACCGGTGATGGCATGCATGCATGCGGCTGTGCGGGCGCATGCGCACGCCGTATACGCGGTTGCATGCCATCCTGACCATGGCTAGACACGCTGGCACCGTCAGGTGCAGTCTCTAACCTTACGCATGTTCACACTGCACTGCCCCATGGAAGTCACACTGCTGGCCTCCCGGGGGCCTCCGTCCGAGATCGGACACACACACAGTGTGAGGTGTGATCACCCACTATCACTCACACTCTCCTCGGGCTGTTTGGAATGACGGGCGACTCCTGCTGTCTTCATCATGATGCAAAACACCTTCCCGCCCGCCCGCTGCTGAGCTCGCGGATGTTGCCTGCTTGGCAGCAGCATGCATCTGTAGCCAATGCAACAGGCTCCTTCCCTTGTGGAGGTTGTGAGAGCTGAATGGAATGAGCGAGTTCAGCGGACTGTAGCGCCTGCTGCGCGTGTGTTGCCTGCCGCATGCACCGCCACGCCTACCGGAAATCAGTCGCACGGCTGCGTGCCATGCATGCTTGAATGCTGAGCTGCATGGGTTGCTGCATCTTGCAGCATACGTGTCATCCATGCAAACTTGTTCCCCTGGGTTGAGTCTGTGCGGAGGCTAATGATCTGCCAGCTGTGGCTTGCGTGCCGCTTGCCGTGCATAAACAAAGACCGGTTCGCCGGGGGGGGCGGAACCCAAAGTGCCACTGGCAGCAACATCAACGCTCTGTATAATGGCAACGTGCTGCCTTTGTGAGCTTTTTGCACTGTATATCCAAGTGCAGCACACCAGTACAGTCTGGTCCTGGTTAACGCCGAGTCCCCCACTATCGGCGTGTAACTCTTACAGAGGGCGTTGCAACCTTGTACACATGTGGCACATCATCGACCCTGCCAAACGCTACAAGAGCAGCTGCAGTGGGCCGTTTGACCACCGGCGGTGAAGAGTACTATTTTCAGCCCACCTCGAGCTCCTTGTAAGTTGTTTCAGCTGTGCTTCCAGCTGTGATTGGCTTGATCCGTCAGTACGTGCGCACTGCCACGCATGTACGATGGTTGCCAGGACCAAAACTGGTGTTGGCCCAGGTCAAGCGGACCGAGTAAACCATGGCTGGCACTCAAACGCTACCAAATCGGGGTTCTGGGGCATCCAATCAGCCATCACCTGCTTGCAATTGCCAGATCTGGAAGGACTTCTGCAATTGCAGCTACTGGAAACTGGTGGGACTGCCCGGCTCTGCTATTAAATTCCGCGTGCACTCCATGCAACGAAACCAGTAGCAAGCGCCAGTCGAGAGCAGACGTCACGACTTGAGCCCCTTTCCCGTCACGATGGCCTTCCAGCTCGCTGCCCGCTCCTCCGCTCGATTGGCCACTCTGACCAGGGCCAAGAAGGCTACAGCGTCGTCGTCCTCGGTGAGGAGGGTTCAGCCGCTGATTACAGGAATATTGAACTCGTGCAGCAACATCACGCCTCTAGTTTAGCCGATTTGCCATCAATAGCGCTCAAGTTTGTTTTTGACCTGGTCGGTTCGTTCCCCGATTCAAAGCCCTTTCAACGAAACGTCAGGTCATTGAGTTCACGCTGCTGTGTCGTGAATGTGCAGGCCTCCGTGGGCGTCCAGTTCTATGGCCCTGACCGCGCCAAGTTTCTGGGTAAGTCAGGTTTATGAATTGCTTTTCTGCAGGGGGTCAACGAAGGGGCCACCTTTCCAACTGCTGCACAGGACCCATTACCAAAGTGTACCATGTGTGCAAGCTCAGCCTTTGATGTTGTTCGACTGATGAACAGCTTGGATATCTCATTTTCTATCGTTATTGCGCCAGTCCTTGACTGCTGACTCCTGGGAACTGCCTTGAACGACAGGCCCTTACTCGGATGGCGTTGTGCCCCCATACCTGACGGGCGAGTACCCCGGAGACTATGGTGAGACTCTTCCTAAGCAAATCGATTCAGAACAAACACCTGCTTGAACAAGTCCTGCTAGCTGGACTGGTATTGATTGAGCGAAACCACAGCCGAGACCGCAGCCTGATACCTGGACCACAGCTGATGCAACAATTTTCATGCTGTTTTATTCCTGCAGGCTGGGACACCGTTGGCCTGGCCGCTGACCCCGAGACCTTCAAGCGCCTGCGTGAGGCGGAGCTCATCCACGCGCGTTGGGCGCTGCTGGGTGCGCTGGGCATCATCACGCCCGAGCTGCTGGCTGACAATGGCGTCCAGTTCGGACCCTCAAGCGGCGTGTGGTTCAAGGCTGGCGCTGACATCTTTGCTGACGGCGGCCTGAACTACCTCGGCAACCCCTCGCTCATCCACGCGCAGTCGATCATCGGCACCCTGGCAGTCCAGGCAAGTAATCGTATACTGTCTTGCGGGTGCGGCCTGGGCTTACCTTCTGTGCTCACTGTGATAGCGTGCCTAGTGTTTGTATTCTTCGCAAGAGACAGGCCTGGATACAGCTGGAAACAGGCTCATAAGTGTTTGAACATGTTGTCATCCTGATGTGCTTGCTCTGTCTTGCACACATACAGGTTGTGCTGCTGGGCCTGGTTGAGGGCTACCGTGTCAACGGCGGCCCGGCTGGCGAGGTCACTGACCCGCTCTACCCTGGTGGCTCGTTTGACCCCTTGGGCTTTGGCGACGACCCGGACACCCTGGCTGAGCTCAAGGTGAAGGAGATCAAGAACGGCCGCCTGGCGCTGGTGTCCAACTTTGGCTTCTTCGTGCAGGCCATCGTGACCGGCGAGGGACCGATCGCCAACCTCAAGAAGCACCTGGAGGTGAGGAGCATGGCGGGGCGGCGCACAAACATTGCAGCAACATGCCATGCAACTGGCGAGATACCAACACCAATGCTTCATGCTTGCCAGCCTTGCAGCCAAACGAAACGCATGCACATGAGCTGCTGCAATGAGCGTGCATAAATATTGGTACCACAGCAGTGCACAGACCATCCTTCGCTTATGTAGCAAGCTGTGCATGCGGATGCATGCGGATGCATGCGGATGCAAGCGGATGCGTGCGGATGCCATTGTTAGCACGGTGCGCTTTTGCTTTTGCTGCGTAGCATGGCGATTGGCATCCATCCTTCTGTGTTGCCACACTGCATTTGAAGACGGCGCACGCTGCTTCAGGATGGGGACCAGGAGGCAAATACAGATGGTGCAGGCATCGGTGCACACCCCGTGCCCATGATTTACCTGTGTTGTGCTGCTGTGTCCTGCCTTGTCGCACCAACAGGACCCCTGGAACAACAACGCCTTCTCGTACGCCACCAAGTACACGCCCGGCAACTAGGCAGCCAGAGGTTGCTGCTGATGAGAGAGTCGTGCGCCGTGTACTGCACAGCCTTGGTGTACTGCAGCCTGCCTCGTTGGTCCCTGCCCACTGCTGCCCGCTGCATGGAGTGAATGCTCCATGAGCTGCCCAGGCGGTGCGGTGGCTCAACGCTGGGGACAATCTTGAGCCGCGCCTTGAGCCTTGCGCATTGCATGCATGCATCTGCGCGTGTGACATGGAGTGATGGTATCTCACGGATCATGGCACCAGCCGCTGAGAGTGGTTGGTGCATGTACACATACTTGTACCAATCACACCCTGTAACAGTAACGCTTGCTTAATACGCCTCAGCGTCCGGAGTGGATTGAGTGTTACACCCAATGCAGGTGCTGCCAGCCATGCTGCACTAGCCGTGGCGCAATTGAATGCAGCACCGCCGCTGCAAGCAGCATGCGGGCTCAGCATGCGACATCATGAGTTGATGACACGCCAGCAGTCAGGCCATGCGCAGCAACCACACACGAGCGATGTTGCATTACCAGCCTAGCATGGAAGCACCGCAATGTTAGTGGCTGTGTGCGCAGCTGTTTATGGTTGCTTGCACACGCCCGCACGCATAGGCTGGACATAAGCCTGGTATGTTCAAGATGATGACTCCCATCAGTAGGAGGCAAAAGCGCATGGCGTCATGCACGGGGAGCAAAGCCAATTGCACACAGCCCCAGGCCATACTGCTTGCGCACCGCATGCCGCATGCGAGGCAGCTGCACCGCCGCCCCTGGCGCACATCGTCATCATAAGGGTTTGCCCTCGCTTGTCGGTGCCAGTTGCTGCTGCTGCTGCTGCTGCTGCTGCTGGCGGGTTTCCACATTTGATGCAGCAGGATTGAGCAGCCCCTGGAGTCCGAGCCCCCTGTAGCTTCCCTGCAGCTTCCGTTGGGCCTCCTGAGAGAGCGGTTCCACATGCTGCATCCCGCCCAGCACATGCAGCGCGGCCGCAACAGACGGCATCAACGCCTCACGTATGGCGCCCTCCCCGAGAGGTCTGTTGGCCAGCCCCCCTTTGACCGCCAGGGAGAAGGTGCGGGCCACGCCCTCTAACAGGCCGGGGCTGCCGGCCTCACGGCTGGGGCTGAGCGCTGCCAGCGCCGCAGCACGTCGGGCGAGCGGGCCGTACACCGCCACAGACCCTATGAACAGCGGGGGCTGCTGCTGCTGCTGCGTTGATTGCTGCGGTTGCTGCTGCAGTGATGGTGAGGGGGATGACGCAGGGAACCCAGGCAAGGGTGGGGGAGGTTCTGATATTGCGTGCACTGGGGATTCAGCGGCGGAAGGTTGCGTGAGCGCAGCCTGTGCAGCGTCTGTGGTGGAAGGCAGCGTCTTAGGGCTGCCCTCGCTGCTGCTGCTGCTACTGCTTGTACTGGACAGACTTGCGTCAGCAGATCCAGCGCTTGATTCCGATGCTGCTGAGATCTCAGCAGCGACCGCGGCAGGAGATGCGGGATCCGCGTACCGCGCTTGTACTAGCGCCTGTCCCGCACGCCTGAGGTTCAGCATGGTGAGGCTGGGTGCAGCGTCCGCGATTGCCGCCGCCAGGAGGGGCAGCAGCGCGCTCGAGGGGGAGAGGGCACTGATGGTGCTCAGGCTGAAGGCGAGCGAGACCACGGACGAGGCGGGCAGCTCCGGAACCACCTCGCTGGCTTTGGCCTCTAGCAGCGCCTGCGGTATGATTGCGCCATGTGTGCGGTACATGCAGCTGGAGATCCAAAGATGCATGGTGAGCGGCAGATGCAAGTTTGAATGCCAAAAAAAGTGGCCAAGCCGCAGGAACACCTGCACTGAATTGCATGGGCACATCGTACCCACACATGTGTGAGACCAAATGCAAGAGGCAGTGAGGTACTCGGGGCTTACCAAGGCGCGCTGCTGCAGAAAAGCGTACGTCCCCGATGCGCTCCCAGGAACGCTGCTGCTGCTGGCGCTGCTGCTGGCGCTGCTGATGCCGCCGCTGCTGGCGCCGGCGCTGACGGTGAGGCCCAATGTGTCCACCAGGCGCGCAGGCGCCAGCTGGTCTGCCTTGCGCTGCAGCGCTGAGACGCACGCCGCCTGAGGATGTGCGGTAAAAGTACCGCGCAAGAGGGTGACACACGATTCAGGAGAATGCCGCACCACATCGCCAGTTGCCAGTCTGGCAGCTGAAGATTTTGTGCATGCACGACACAAGCTCCTCGAGCATGCCGACGGTATGAAGGGCGCGATGCGCGGCTGACAAGCAGGCTGTCTCCCAGCGCTGTTTGTAACGGTGCAGCACACCGTTGCCAAATCGGCCCATCCACCCTCCATCGTGTGTGCCAGCGCTCCGTTCCGCTATATACAAAAACACGCATGGCTACACGCATGGATGCATGGACAGACACATGCATGCAATCATGCATGCAAGCCTGCGGACCATGCACGCGCGCCAGTGCGTTCTGCCCGCGCACAGCTCGGTCCTCTCCCCAGCAGCCGACCTCGAACAGTCGCCATCACTGCATATTCACACAGGCTCAGCCTCGGGCTGTATCTGCTGTAGAATACACAATCCACTTCCTCTTCTCACCTGAAGCTCGGGATGCACTACGTCGGCTTTGTGCATCGCCATCAGCAGCGCGGGAAGCACGTTCGGATGGAACGAGTCAACACGCGGGGCCGTCGCGTTGCCGAGCTGCCTCCAGAACAGCGGGTTCTTGAAGCCCTGGAGAGCCGCATGAGACGGATTGCAGTACGAAACCAAGAGCAATTCGACGTAACAGCTGTTGCGGATGGCAATAATGGAGCATGACGAACGCGCATGCGCAGGGTGATTTGGCGGTGGTCAAAGCAGAGGCCTCATACAAGTTGCAGCTGAGTGCACCAAGCCCTTTAGCTGGTTAAGTATCTGCACCTGCTGCGCAACAGCACCGCTGTGTAAGCTGCCAAACAGCTGCTATTGTTGCCGTTCCAATGCGGCACACGCACCCGCTACGCCACTGCCTTACCCACCTGCTCTGCAAAGCCATACGCAAGGTCACGAATGTCCACGTCCAGCGTGTACCGCAACCGCTGACCGTCATTGGCAATCAGCACCGCTGCCAGCTTCAGCTGGAGCTGTGGCGGCAGCCTGAAACCCACCACGCTTAGCCCACGGACCACGCTGGCGACCTGCAAAGACACACACACAGTCACACACACGCAGAAGGATGCACGTGTGCAAGCGTCCACATTGTCATTGCCATGTTGCGTGTCGCGCAGGCACGTAGGATGTGCGCCCCCAGGCACAACTTACAACAGTGGCCAGCATGGCACACAGCTGGAAATTAGCATACATAAGCGTTTGAGCAAACACAGCAGCACTATCTCACCTGGGTGGCTGTGAGGCTCTCAATGTGCACATCCACAAGCTTGGAAAGCTCTGCTGCCAGCCGCTGCACCAACAGCGCGTAAGGCGAGCCCCGCTCAGCCCTGGCGCACATAAACACCATGCCAAGAAATAGTATACAGCATGGTCGCGACAGGGATGTGTCTGAACGCTGTTGCCAAACCTCCAGGGTGGCTGCTTGCACAACCAACTCGGTCAAAAGTTCCAGCGTGGCCAACGGCCAAACAGGCACAGCAGACACTGGTAGAGTGGCAATACGCGTTGGGACAGCACAAGCCACACCAGCGCATCCTGTGGGGTAGTAACGGAGGCCACCCACCTGAACAACGCCTCCAAGCGCGTTGCTGCGATGGCGACGTGCACAGGTCGCAAGCGGCTGCGCCACTTCCACAGCTCCTGATCGAGTTCTTTCAGGCTGCCTGCAGCTGATATCATGTTCGCTATGTGACCCCCGTTGAAGCCGCTGAGCTTCAGGGCCACGTCGTGCCGCGGGGCGGGCACCCCCGAGCGAACGAGCGACCCCATTTCCCGCCTTTGCATGAGAAAATCCTGTAACAGTTGAGACAGAATCATCGTTGCATGAAAAGCTATGCAGGGGCCAGCGGCAGGCAGGCTGCAGCGGACGACCAGGTACTTACGTGCATAGCATGCTGTTGATCATCAATGCCCGAGCCCTGCAGCCTGCTGAAAGGACAATAAACATATCATGATAAGCACTCAGTTCATCACAACAACTCAGTTCGTACTGTAAACGCAGCCGTTCAACTCGTATCAGGGACTGGTTGCGGGCTAGTGTCCAGCAGCTTACCTGCAGCCGCTCGTCGAGGGCCCATACCCATTGAGTGCAGGCTGCAGCAGCAGCAGCGCCTCTGGGGCTGCGCGGCAGGCTACGCACAAGCGCTGAAGTGACAACAACATCGCGAGCGCTGACTCGCTTCCACTTTGTTTATGCGGCACCCTTAGGTACGAAGCGCTGAGCGTGTCAACACGCCGCCTCGCGCAAGCCCTGCTGCAGCTCCGTCAGTCCAGGTGCGTAGCCAAGCTCCTTGCTGACCGCCGCAGCATCTACGCTTACGAACAAAGCAGCACACCCTGTTCTTGTGCTATTCCGGCAAGCGCTGTCCAGGCGCCACTACGATAACAACGTAACTTTGGCGCTACCGAATACTGCCATAATCAGAGGCATTCACTAGGTCTTGCATCCTTGAATGATCTATTCTGGATCTATTAGACAACATTGGGTGGTGCAGCGACCCGGCGCCTACACTACGTGCCCACATTTGCATTGCTTGCGTCACAACACAGAATGCTGTGCCTGTTGGACCGAACATCTACCGTGTCGGGCAAGCCCTGATGCTCCTCAACAACAGAGTGACTGGCGACAAAGGCTGGCAAACAGCTCTTACAATCAGCAGAGGTTACTGCATACAGTCCATGCAGCGCAATACCATGGCAGCAGAAATTAACACCGGATGGAGCAGCTCGTGCGGCAAAATGCGGCATTGGCGTGTGCGCCTTGCGTGTGGCGTAAAGCAGACGCCAAATGAAGTTGCTAATGTCAGCGGAGTTGACCCGCCCGCATCGCCTGAATGCACAGTTCCTACACTAACGAGCAGCCTAATGAGTGATGACTGTTGAGCTATACACTGGGGGCCCTCTATGTGCGATCAACGCAGTCTACACGCGTCTACCGGGCCCTCATGAATGACTTCATGTTGTGTCATCATGCAGGCAGGACAACAAGCCTGGCGGCAAGCATGACTACTGGGTATGCAGCATGCCAGCACAGTACGCGGAAAGGGCCGTGCTGCCATGCTGTCGGGCGGAGGCCCAACATGTGGTCGGCGCACGTGGCAGGGCGATGCGCCCAGTTGGGGCGTTGCCTCTGCCCCGGCGCTGCAGCTACCTATATGTGTAAATGGGCACGTCATGACGAAGTTCAGGCGGTGCAATCAACCACAGTATGTAAAATGGTATAGAAACATGCAGCAGCTGAACCACCGACCCATATCAACATGTTGATCAATCTTATGAGGGAGGCGCATGCAGGTGATGGTGGTGGTGGCGATGGTAGTGGTAAGCATCAACTGCAGGCGCAACAACGCACCTCCGTTCACTTGTCTACCCAGCACTGGGGAGGTGTGCAGGAAATGTCGGCAAGCAGGCCGCTAACATGAAAGTGGCTGCAGTGTATGCAAACACATCTAAAAGTTCACAAATTCCATACCGCATACAGCCTGAGGGTTGATAAGCCCACGTTGACCATTTGCCACCGCTCAGCGTGTGCACCCCAACCCCTTCCTCGCAACCTTTCACACGCACATGCATCCACACACGTGCTGACTTATCGCAGCTGCAATGCACCTCTGGGTGGGGTGGGGCGGAGGCCGATCGCGTCAGAACAAATCCAATCAGGGTGCAGAAGAGGTGGAGAGCAGCATGCAAGGGAGAGAGGAAGCGGGGCACGCAAGGCCTGGTGACGATCGCCGACGGGTGTGTATGCACGTGCAGCGCTCGTAGTTTGCACCGTCGTGTCTTACCACCGCCTGCCGCCCACTGCCATACGACTATGTGAGCATATGACTGACTGCAGCCAAAGGGAGAGCGCTCTTTGCATCTGCATGGACCAGATTTGCCTAGCCCCGGCTGCATATGTGCAAATGACCTGGACCGCGAACGAGCGCGGAAATCAGGCAGCAGCGGAAATGCAGGTTGACCCAAAGCCAAAACCAAAGGCGTTATTCAACAGGAGGGGCGGTAAGGCACAACTAAAAACACATGGTTTGCCCCTATGCCTGCATGGTGTTGGCAGGCGTGCGCTGCGGGGCTAGAGTGTGCGAGGCTGAGCCGGGCTCTGGGAAATTCGAAGCTACAGCCACGCAGCTGGCAGCGTGGCAATGCGTGCGCCGCGTACGCAGGAGGTGCGCCCTAAAACCACAACGCGCTACGCTCACGCAGTGGAGCCGCATGGGGGTGAGAGCAGGCCACCATGGTGGGCCAGCGAGCAGCATGAAGTGCATGCGCTACGCCGGAACGCCGCATACGGGACTGGTGGTAAGAAAACCGTCGGCTGAGGCTTTTGACGAGCCGGCCACCATGGCAGTCCACGACAGCAATGCGGGGTGCGCTGAAAACAAGGGAGCGTGTGTGTTACGGCCTGAAGCCGACGTAAGCATGGGGCATGGTTAATCCACAAGGCAGCAGAAAATAGTGAGAGTGTTGGGAGGTTGCGGCAAGGGAGCAAGCTCAGAGCGTGACTTGGTCTCCCGGGCGAGTGCCTGCACACACTGCATGAGCGCTGCGGCGGCGGGCGCAATCAAGGCTGTGTCGTCTCCGTCGCAAGCCCTTCACGGTCTTTTCTTTTCACCTGCCGGGGTTGTTTTGTGCGACACGGTACTCCCCCACCTCCGCCTCCTCAATCTCATCCGGGTCGTCCGCCTCGTCGTCTTCGTGCGCATGCCCATGGCCGTGGCCGCCCGCGTTGCTGTGGACGCCCCTGGCCCCACCGCCGGCTGCCGCCTCAGGCGCGTCATCCGGGCCGTCCTCGTCACCCACATCGCCATCCTCCTCCTCCTCGGCCTCCTCAGCGCGGCTGTCGTGGTGATACACAGGCGCGCGTTTCGGCGCGGCGGCAGCGGCATGGTGTGGTGCGTGTGGCGGGGCGTGAACCGGCGGCGCAGCTGCGTGCCCCCCTGAAGGCTCGTCTTGCTCTGCGTCGTCGATGTGCACCTCCGCCACCTCCGCCTCCTCAATCTCATCATCATCGTCGCCATTGGCGGCATCGGTGCTGCCTGCGCTGCGGCGAGCGTTGGCGGGGACGTCCACCACCTCTCGTACCACCACACCGCTCCCGCCGGAGGACCCTCGTGGGTGGTGCGGCTGCTGCGGCGGCGGCTGACCGCCGCTGCTGTGCGACTGCCGCTGCCGCTGCTGCGGCTGCTGCTGCCCTGCCGGCGGTGCGCCGCCGCCGGAGTGACCGCTTGCGCTCGTGCTGCGGCTGCGGCTGCCGCCACCGCCGTTGCCGCCGCTGCCGGTGGGCGCGTTGGCGGGCGCGTTCCATTGCGCCACCAGCCACGAAATGGTGGGCTGCAGACGCACGACGACCTCTCTATGGACCTTTGGATCCGGGTTGTTGATCGTGGTGGTCGCCCAGGTGTAGAAGTTCTGAGTGGTCTGAATGAACTCCTGTGTTGTGGGAGCGCACCGCAAGCGGTACAGTACCGGTGAGTCCCGTACGTGCGCTACACATTGCCGCATTTATGTAAGGCAGGGTCAGTAGGCACAGGTGTGAGTCGTCAACGGGCCAGCGTGCGCAGAACAGCACGGCACGCCGGCTACACGGTTGCCTGCTTGATTTGGGTCAAGCCGACTCCGTATGGGATGTACTGTCAGCATACGGAGCTCGCACCTTGGTGAGGGTGACGGCGCGCTGCTGGAAGCGCTCCGAAACCGTGGACAGCTTGTACAACGCGTAGTACAGGATCACCGTCTGCCAGCCGGGCGCTGTGCGCTGCGCCGTCACCTGCAGTACACACTACGCAAGGTGAGGGCGCCAGCGCAGCACGCCAGTGTGTGCAAACATACCAAATCTCACATCATGAACGTGCGAGGCCTGGCCCATTCGAGGGCATGCCAACACCCTGCATCCCTGGCGCCACCTGGGGGTTCCACAGCAGCGCATGTGCATGGACGAGTGTACCATACTGCGGCGTGCAGGCAAGCAACAACGGGCTCGCCGCCCTGCCACAGCGCACAACGCGCTTCGGCGGCCCCGTGTACTGCCAGCCACGGCCCAATCCGCCCCAGCCAACCCAGCGTGGTAGTAAGTTTAAGCACCCAACGCATAAACCCATTCCGCTCGTCCGCCTGGCAATTTGTTGTTGTGATTGTGATGTGATTCAAGTCACGGCTGTTATGGTACCCCATCCGGCTACGGCCTCAGGCAACCCATGTTGTTGTGCGTGGCAGCTATACGGTCCCCTTTTGAGGCAGCTTGATGGCGCACCTGCATGACGGTGAACAGCGAGTAGCTGCCGCTGGGTGTGCGGTTGGGCTCCTGCGGGAGGAGGTAGTCTATGCGCGGGCCGTCCATGCTGTCGTTGAGGAACACCAGCGAGGGCGCCATGTCCATCAGGCTGAGCGCCTCCGCGTTCTGCGCACGCACACACGCACACGCACACACACGCGTTGGTGCAGTTCATGCATACGCACACTGCATGGTCCCACGGACAGCATACTGCTTAGCCTCACGGGAACCAAATAACTCTGAACACACACGCATAGTCCTTCGGATTGCCGGTACAAGCACAGCGGCTCGAAGCCCGCAGCTTGCAGCCTGCGTATGTATGAAGTGGGGACCCAGGAGAGGCTCGGGTGCGCCAAACACTGCCAGGACAGCGCAGGCCAGGCCCGGAGGTGGGGCGCGCTAAGCTGCCGTAATCCGATGTTCGTGCCAAACAGAACAGAAACCAAGCTGCACGGCGGTAGTCAAATTCATGCATCGGTCCAAGCGTGCAGCAAGCGTGGGGTGTGGATGTTGAACCGTTGAACCAGTGAAATTGTGGAGGCTGAGGCTGAGGTGGGCGGGAGGGCTGAGCACGGTGCCTGACTGAACACAGACAAGACGCGGCGCACTGTGCAGCAGCTGGTTGATTGACGAGTGGGTAGTGCCCGCCGTAGCTGCTGCATGCAGTCCTGCCTGCGATCCATCCAAAACTCCAAAAAGCCCGCCCAGTGCCTTCCCCGCTTATGCAATCAAGGCGTTTTCCGCGTATTATTTGCCACACGGGACGCTCCTCCCCACCGCACCCCGCAGGCAGAGAGCGGGGTTGACTGATGCATGAGTCAGCACATGAGTCAGCGGGGCTCACCGACGGCCCCTCCGCCATGCGCTCCAGGAGGGTGCTGAGGACGGCAGCGGAGAACGGTCCGTCCTCCTGTGTGATTGCACAGCGTCACGGGCACGCACACGGTTCGCATCTCCCTTGTACGCCTAGCCAAGCGCATGCGATGTGCACCTGCGCAGCGCAATCCTTGGCTCCGCATGGACCTGCAAGGATATCCTCCCCCCTGCATCCTGGAGCCGCCGTGGTCACATGCTCCTGCCCGCACACGAGCCTGTATGTTGTGTCATGCTAAGTTTAGTAAGTTGGTACGGTATGTTACATCAGGCGTGTGTCGGCCAAACGGCCCATGCTCCCCTCAAATGGACCATTCCATGGGGCCTGTATGTGTTCAGGCAAGCACTGCCACGTGTCTCAAGCGAACACGCGGGTCTGTGTACAACGATATGTGCATTGATGTGGGCACATATCGTTGTACACACCCATGTGTCATGGAGGGGCGGCAATTGCTTGCATTCCAGTTGGCTGGTACGGAATGAGCAATGGACACGTCAATGCGTGCCAATTGAACGATCACCATTCATACCTGTTTACCTGACAAACACGCACACGCTCAGGGAACGCACCTGCGCTATGATCATGACGGTCTCCACTGCATCAAGCTCATCGTATGACACATGCAGGTTGTTGATCACTAGCGCTAGCGGGGTGGCCGTCCCCACGCCGCCGCTGCTGCGCCGCCCGCCGTTGCCGCGCGCCAACAGCATGTCACGGATGTGCGTGCGCTTCAGGTACGCGCTCAGCTCCTCCGTTCGCTGCCACGTCACCGCCACCAGCTGCCCCGGCCCGCAGCGCGAGATCTTGCGTCTCGCGCTGATGCTGGCGCGATCCAGATCCTCGGGCGTCCTGTTCAGGAACCCTTCCAGTACGCGCCGCAGGATGCTGACGAGGCAAAGCAGGTCGAACGGGTCGCTGTCGTCACCCGGGCCGTAGCCCTGGCCCATGTGGGATCCAGGGAGGCCGAAGAACTCGATCAGCCGCGCAATGTCCTCACCGTGCTGCTGCGCAAAGGCGCGAGCGCGATCAGGCGCCTCGTGCATGAGTTCACGCGCCAGGCGCTTGACGCAGGCCATGTCGGGGTCGAAGTTTTGTGTGGCGGTGTTGGTGATGTGGAACGCGACCACGCGGTCCCACGCCTCCATGAACAGCGCCTCCATCTTATCCACCAGCTCGGTGTGAACCTCCGTCAGATCCTGCCATGGATCATGATGCACGTGCACATGCGTCAGATCCTGCCACCATGCGCGGCGCAGCGTCACCACCACCAGCATGCACACACGCATTCCTTTTCCTAAGCCCCACCGTATGCACGTTTGCATGCTTGGGAAGCGGGGCAGACAGGTGTGCTAAGAACAGAATCCCGTGGGGCCATGCAGTGTCGTGATGCGGCAATGCCTACTGTACCAAGGCGCATTGCACATACATGTCGTGCTTGTTGCTGGGATGGGCCGTGTTGGGAATCACATGCAGACAATGATCGGGGTTAGGCCCACAGAGGCACGCTAAAGGCGGACAATCATTTGGCAAAGAGCCAGCACAATGCGTGCCACACGCCACCACTAAGCCAGGCCCGCAGCGCTCACCTCCATGGCGTTTTGGTAGGCAGGCCCGCTTGCCGTCATCTTGGACAGCGTGTCGATCTGTGCACTGACCTGCTCAGCAGGCAGCACGCACAAGCGAACGCCCGCATGCACGCACACAATTTACGTCTGGCTAGGGATGCAAACGGTCAAACGAGTTGAAGCGCATGGCAAAACCACCAACACGCACACACCTTGTTTCATGCATACGTACACTGCACGATCCCACGGAAAGCATACTGCATGGCCCCACGGGAACCAAACATTTATAAACACACTTTGTTTAATGCTGCTGCCTACCAGATCGGCGTCAGCCAAAGCTTCCCAATCTTCCCAGTCATCGTCATCCGTTTGCTGCCAACACACACCTAATCACAGTGTCATGCGGTATGACTTGGGTAAGAGGTGTTGCGATATGTCATGCAACTGTGATGCAACCACGATCAAAGGAGGTCGTCAGCCATACATATGTACACACGCGACGCTGGCCGGCCCCCCACCTGCTTCAGCCCGGACACAAAGGCGTTGATGACCATGTTGATCACAAAGTCGCTGCTGATGTTGCTGTCGCGGCCGCCGCCCCCCAGCAGGTGGATGCGCTGCCAGTTGCGGTTCTCAAAAAGCTTGAGGAACTCGGTGCACGCACGAGGGGAGGCCTGACAGCGCAACACACGAGCACCCAGCACCAAGCGCAGCGTAGGTAACATAAGGAGCTACTCGAGGCACTAGCAGCTGCGTTAGCAAGTACAGTGGGATACATGCACATTTGTGTGTGTGTGGGGGGGGGGAGGGGGGGCGGGGGGCAGATGCAGCTGTAAGGAACAAAAACATGGAATGGCAGTGCGCCAGCCCAACTGGGCGAACACCGTGCTATGCCCCTGTACTACTGTAGTCGATTGAATACTACCACGCATGAAGTGTGAACCTAGCCTCTTCACACGCGGTACGTGCACACAGCCTAACCGCACGGAACAGACAGTCGGGCAAGGACATGCTGGCGAAGTATTCTCGTTCTCCATTCCGTTTCCGTTCTGGTGTCCGCTTTTCCCAGCTGAATGCCCAATCCCCACAGCCGCCGCCCGCCGCCCACCCCCACACGCACCTGCATCAGGTGCGTCATGAGGTCCCCCCACGCCTTCATGTCCGTGCGCAGGCCCACGGGCCCCGGCAGGTACGTGCTGAGCAGGAAGCTGCCCCCGAGGCGCACGCTGGTGACGATGGCCTCGTCCAGGTCCTCGTTGCGCTGCGAGGGCGCGGTGGGGGAGGGCATCGCAGAGTCCGCCATCATGCTGGCGCCGTAGCCGGCCGCGCTGGCGCTCGTGCCTACACAGGGCAGCAGACGACATGCAGGCGCATGTCAGCATGTGACAGATTGGTGTTTTGGTACACGCAAAAGCTCACAATAGCATGCTTGCAGCCTGGCAGCCTCTTGTAGGACCACCTCAGCCAAGAGCACATGACATACGCTGATACACGCATTGCTTGAACAAAGCAAGCTGGGTGGCTGCGTGGGTAATGCTTGTCCGCCAACGTTAGAACACCGCATCCTACCTATGTGTCCCTGACTGCATCCCTGGTGAATCATCCAAGCGTGATCTGAACTATCTAAACCTTAAGTCAGCGAGCGGCTTGCAAGATGAGATAGGAATTCAGGTGTCGAGGTCTCACCAGCGGTCGCGCCGCCCTGGCCGTTCACGCCGTTGGGCCCGGAGGAGTTGGAGGACGAGGAGGGCGGCTCGCCGCGCCTGCGCGCCTTGCGCCCCTCCAGCCCCACATCCCAGGTCGTCTCCACCACCTGCGAGCAGTACAGATCCCAGTTCGGATCAGATCAGATCAGATCAGATCAGATCAGGAGTGTGCAGTGCAGTTGAAGGCAAGAGGGAGCAACGTGTGTGATGTCGTGCACTGCATAGGGTGCTTTAGGAATGGAGCAAAAATTGTACCTGCGGTATGCGGGGAGCGCCCTGGCCAAACGCTCGCCTCACCTGGCGTATGAAGCTGTAGTAGTCCTTGTTGAGCACGTGCAGCTTGTGGATGAGCTGCAGGTTGTCCTGCAGCACCTGGATGTACAGCGGCAGCGGCAGCCCGTACGGCGTAAGCACACCGCCGCCGCCGCCGCCCCGGCCCTCCACAGACCCCTCCGCCTGCGCTAGCGCCGGCTGGGCGGACCCCTCTGTCAGCAGCGGCTTGGGGCTGATCAGCATGGGCTCTCCGCCCGCGGCATCCGTCGCCTCGCCCATGGCGACGTCCGCGTGCTGCTGGCCGTGGAAGCCCGGCCCGAGGTTGCCGAACGAGGGGGATCCAGCGGGCGGCAGGCGCTTAACGGTGACATCGTCAAAGGACGCGGTGTCCTTGCGCTCGTAGAAGAGCATGTAGGCGGAGTGCGGGCGCTCGGCGTCGCCGCGGGAGCCCGAGGTGCGGCCGCCGAAGCAGTCGGCGTCCAGGGAGGCCACGTCCCAGGACGTGACGGTCTTGTCGTCAAAGCGCCACCACGCGCCGTCCACCACCTGCCCGCCAGCATGAGAGCGCATGAGCAAGTCAGCATCATGGGTCACGACCGGCACTTGAAAGGGCCGGCACCTGGAACAGCCTTGCCTCCTCTCTTCTCAAACCAAGCTGAACCCCAAAATGGTACTGTACGTTTCGTGATCAGGCATGTCTTGTAACTCCCTGAACCTACATCCTGACAGAACCAGTCCCGCGGTACTCGCCTTAACAACCTAGACGTGCCGTTGGGCCCCGCGCAAGGCCCTCCCTCTTACCTGGCGGTTCGGCGGCGTCCCGCTCATGCGCGGCCGCTCTTTGATGAACGAGTAGTAGTGCCCCGCAAATGCGGTCCCCGAGTGCACCACGATGCCCTTGAGCTCGTACAGGTAATACGTGCGCGGCACCGCGCGACCCGCCGCGCCCGGCGGCGCCACCGCCACCTCCGCGGCCGGCGCCTCCAGCGCCGCCAACCCGTCCGCCGTGTACCTGTGAATGCGGGCACACGATGAACGCGGCCCCAGCGCAACCTCAAACCGACCCCGACGCATCGTTTAACGCGTGCTTCCATGCCTCAGTACTTGCGTTGCACATTGCTTCGTGTCACGAGCTACAACACGAGCGTGTGTTGGCAGAACGGCCGTGCTGCCCCCTTCACTCCTTAAGGATTGCTAAGTAATAAGAAAACCTAGTGGACACCCTTGACTCGTGCATTGCTGGCTTACAACCTAGCGACAGACAGGCGGCCCCTCAGTGCACGCTCATGGTCCCCATGGCAGGCTTCTGCAGCACCCAAGCCATGCATCATTCTCTACGAAGCGCGCCTGCCGCCAACTCTGCTTGGAAAGTCTGCCGGTCTAAGAACAGCAGAGCTTCCAAGCAGGTTTAACGGCAGGCACGCTTTGTAGAAAAAACAGAAATGCTGGAGATGCTGGAGATACTGACATGACGGATACGGTTGGGTGCATGTTATTGTGGTTTGCCTTGCTCGGGACTTGCTTGACTCGTGGAGGCTGCCGTACCTGAACATGTCGAGCGACACCGGGAACTCAAACCGCTCCCTCACTTTGTACCTGCGCCAGCCAGGGCCCAGGGGAATGTGGAAAGGGGAAACGGGGAAGATCAGGGGGTGCTTGTTTTGCGACCCGGTTACGGGCGTAATGCTACGCTGTGCTGCATCTTGCGCGTTTCAGTGATCCGTAGCTTGTCTCAGCCACAAGGCCGTGCCACATTCAGCTAGAGGCTGACAGCAAGGCAGTCAAGGAGATGGAGGTCCAGGCAAGGAGACGCAGAGCCCCAGTGCTCACCCAGCCGCGTCACAACAACGGCAACCATCATGGCCAAAACCACGTGCTGTAAGTCGACATGCAGCTGAACAGATCTCGCTCTGACAGCCCTGACCGGCTGCCGTTATTGCGACCATGCGCCCACGCCCCCTCACCGCGTCATGTTGATGTGGTCGTACTCGAAGCGCTTGAGGTGGATGACGAGTGTCTGCGGCAGCTGCTTGATGCACGTGCGCCGCACCGCCGTCACCTTGCGCCCCAGCTCCTCACAGAAGTACGCGTTGTCGCCCTCCATCAGCTCACCTGTGCACACACGCATGCATCATGACATGTCAGCATGCCAGATAAGCGCACACATGTGGCACGGTGCCAGCATGTGAGCGTGTAAGCTTGACGCCAGCATGAACCCTATACTTGTACCCTGAAACCTAAGCCGGCAGCATGCCGGCAGGCTAGGTGCTGGCGCAGCACCATTGGCTTGCGTGGCATAGCTAACCCCAACTCCATATCTTCAACCCAAGGGTCCATGCCAATGCGGTCAGGTTGCGTGCCAGCCCGCAATGACAACTGCGCCCATGTGCGTGTCTGGCAGGGCCCTTTGCTTGGGCCTGGCCCCAGATTATGCGCAACTGATGCATCTCGCATCGTAGCATCCCAGTGTCCGCCAGGGGCCCATAGCTATACTGCTTGCAATGATGTACTCTCAAGTCTCAATCTCTCCCTCCAAAATGCAATCGTCGTCCATGCAAGCAGCGCTTACCGGCCACGTATCCTTCGAGGCTCTTCTCCAGGCTGCCCTTGCCCTTGACGTCCACGCTGATCTGGTAGAACTCCTCCTCACGGTCGCTCCTGCAGCGGCAGCAGCAGCAGCAACAACGCAAGCAGGCACACAGCGCGCCACAAGGACATGCAGCCACGGGAAGGCGGACTGAGTGAGAGAAGGACCCATAACGTGAAGCCACAGCACGGACAAGACAGGAGGATCACACACACGCAGAGTGGTCAAGTATATGCACATGCCGTTCAAGCAGGGAGCGATGAGCATGGAGCGATTCGTTAGATGCGCATCATGAGTCTCGATGCAACACGACAACAAATGCAACACGACAACAAAGCATAACATCACCACTGGTGTGAGCCCGGCCAGGCTGAACAAGCCAAGCTCAGTGCTGCCGTGCCAATCAGGACGCGCGTGTCCATAAACGCGTGCAGATGGTGTAACATAGTGCCCCATCACATGCGTTGCGCTGTGGACAGTGGGCAGCAAGTGGACGGTGAGGAGGAGCCCCCCCTGTGTGGCAGCTCACCTGTACGGTGCATCCTTGCAGATGATCTGCTGCACAAACTTGCCGCCCATGACGTGCTGCATGGCAGGCGTCTGGTTGGTGCTGCGCAGGTGGGAGTCGATCGAGTCCTGCAGCATCACACCAGCAACCAGGAACCAGCAGGTTGATCAAGGTTCAGCCCAAGAGCAGGCTGAGGTGCCAGAGCCATGCTGTTGATCCCTCGTTACTTGAGCTCAAGAGCGCGAATTACTTCAAGAGTGTCGTATACACACAGGTATGAGCGTACAAAGAGTTCGAGGGAAGCATTCCAGGACACACCCACGTATCCCTCACTGTGCAACAGGCATGCCAGCGTCGCGAAGCAGGGAGCTGCAAAGGGGCGCGTGGGGACCACATGCGGTATCCGTGTGTTGTTGTTTGCACTCGGCCGGCTAGCCAGAGGCCCAAGGCCGCCCTCGAGAGGGGTTCAGGGAAGGCACGCATGCATGGGAGAAAGTGGAGGTGGAGGGGAGGGTGGATGGCGGAGGGTGGTATCCAGGGGTGTTGTGTGTATGTGTGCGAGAATGCGTTACCTGCAGGCGCGTGAAGAACTCGTATGCGTCCTGGTGCTCCTTGATGTCCACCGGCTGGCCGTCGTAGTCCTTGAACGAGTGCCAGAAGGGCTTGGGGTTGTAGCACGACGCCTTGCCCAGCGCCAGGTGAGCCAGCATCACCTGCACGGCAGCGGTGCAGTGCAGCGGTGCGGTGGTGCGCATGGGCGGTGAGGGCGTTGTCGTTTACATACGGCCAGACAGCCAGCAAGGCCGAGGGGTGCCCTCGAGAGGGGTGCAGAGAAGCCGCGCATGCGTGAGGGAGGGGGGGGGGTCAAGGGAAACACAGGTTCTGGCCTGGTCCACAGGCC
>BDDA01000494.1:27440-41339 GCA_001662385.1 Chlamydomonas asymmetrica
CACGGTGAATGCGCCAAGAGAGACACAGGTCCTGGCCCTGATCACAACCCCCAAAAGGATGCACACAACGTTGGACACACAGCTTCTCCGCTGAAGTACAACTTTTCCGCTGCAGTACATCACAGTAAAGACTGATAGCATACACGCCTACCTGCAGCTGGTGGAACATGCTGTCGACGTGCTCCGAGGGGTCCACCATGGCGCTGGCCAGCACCAGCTCGCGGATGCGCGGCTGCATGAAGAGCTGCTGCAGCACCGCGTTCATGTAGCACGTCGCGCCGCCGTTGCGCAGGCCCACGTACCCGCCCTCGGCGCGCACGCACTCGCCGCTGAGGTCAAACCTGAGTGAGGGCGGGGGCGGGGGCGGGGGGGGGGGGCGCGCGTCGTGAGCGCAGCGTTGCGTGCACGCGACGTGTGTTAGGATTATTCGTTCCCGTGGGGCCATGCAGTGACAGTGCCTGACGCGTCGTGTTGTGCTTGCGTGTGTGTGTGGTATGCTGACCAGAACTGCGACAGCAGGAGACACTGGTGGGCACAGAAATCAGTGCGAAAGCAGAACCAACGCCAATACAATGCATTGCGATGCATCCTCCTGGGGACTAGTATGTTCATGTGTGGCATGCTGGCACCAAAAAGTGCAGCATCAGTGTGCGGTGTGAGCGTCAGGGTGCACCCCCTGGAGGATGTGGAGGGTGGGAGGTGGTGTCCTGCCCCGCGTACCTTCGGTCTGCCGCACGGCAGCCGTTGGTGAAATGGAGGCGCGAGAGCTCGTCCTCCCCTTCCGTCAGGTTGTTGAGGCAGCCCGTCATGAGCGTCTGCACACGCGCACACACATCGCGTTGCATGCACCATGACGCAGACAGGTTTTTACTGGAACGGAACCTCAGGAGGCGCAGTGGCATTGACCCCCCCCCTTCCTTGTGCATTAATGTAAACACAGCGCAGTACATTCCTGACCTCCCGTTGCGAAGTGTGATGCCTCTGGCAACCGGCGCGCAAAGCCTCCAAACACCAAGGCAAGCGCGGGCTACGCAGGTTTAACATGTTGTGGCAGCTGGGGTCGGTAATGAGGGCAGCAAGCAGCAAGCAATAGGCAGCAGGCAGCAAGCTGCAGGCGCCAGGGTCACACTCACGCACCTGCACCAAGGTGAGCGCTGCGGAGCGCACGCCGGGGTGGTTGCAGCACATCGCCAGTGCATCCTCCATATCCTGCGAGAGAGGGCGCCACACACAAACCCCGCACAAAACAAAGACGCAAACCGGGAACGCTAACGCCCGTTCGTACACAACTTGAATCGCCGGTTACCGTATTGATTCCCCCAACCGCCGCCTGCTACACTGGTGTAGCGCAGCTGCATGAGAGCTCTGCAGCGCTGCGGAACGCCCAGGCATGCCACCCCGTGCATGAGGTCGCAGCAACTTGCGGCAGGCAGCAGGCAGCAAGGGACTCGTAAGCACAGCGTGTGTGCCGTCAGCGTATGCGTACCTTGACGCTGGCATCGCCGCGCCACGTGCACTCCGCCTCCGGGAAGAGGTACCTGCAAGAGCTCTCCACACGGGGGCGCCGATCAGCAGCTGCGCACTGCGGTAGGCGCCCGCGCTCATGCCATGATGTGCGATTGTGCGGCGAGGCATGCATGCAGTGACAACGGGGCCATGCGCTTGTGCGAGAGCGCGGTACGGGTGCGATGGCGGCGCATGTGACCACGGGGTGACGAACGCATGAGAGTGTGGCTGCGCCAGCCAGGCGGGCACTGGGTCCATGTCCACGCCCATCGCCCCTCACAACCCAAATGCTTGTCAGGTTCAAAACCATCCAAGCATGCTGTAACATTTGCGCACAGCGTGCAGCCAACACAGGCTGGTAATGTGCTGTGTAATCCGACAAGGCGGCCAAGGCCACAGTGTGCGCTTGTGGCAAGCGCGGAAAGCACCGGGAGCTGCTTACTTGGTGAGGAGCAGCAGGATGATTTGCGGGCCCATGTGCACCGTCGTGCCGACGTTCATGCGGTCCAGGGATTGCACCAGCGCCGTCACGAGCGTCAGCTTACCCTGCGCACGCAGCACCGCAAGACCGCAAGCGCAACTGAGCTTGGACACTGCACACTCAACTGAGCTTAGGCTGTGCTCGAGCGTGGTATGCAAGCACGCAGAGCGTTCGGACACACACGGACAGGCACTGAGGCAGTCCAGGGGGTTGATGCCTAGCAGGGTGATATCGGGGCCGCTGAGGCCGCTTGCGCCTCTGGCAGCATTCTGCGGCAATGGCCCCGCCCGAAACCCTGCTCCATGGTTTCGCTCGTCACAGCCCAGGGCCGCATGAACATGGTCCCATTGAAGCCGCAGCTCGCTGTCCTCACGCCCACCCCCCACCCACTCACCCCCACACACCACGCGCGCATGCGCTTCAGTGCAATGAGGTGTTCTACGATTAGCAGTAACACACGCTCCCCATGACCCCTCCCCAGTCACAGTAATCACAGTCTGGACATCACCCCTCCTTAGTATGAGGGCCGGATGAGCTAGGTGCTTTGGCTCGTTTGGTTTCGGAGCCGAGCATGGTGCACGGCCGCACCTGTAAGAGCGTGTAGCGCCCGGTGAACAGGTACGACTCGACCTGCTCCAGGTCGGCATACGCGTCGTTCAGCAGCTGCGAGCAAAAGCGGCCCGCGCTGGAGCCCAGCACGCCTGGCAGCCGCGCGATGGCCTGCACGCAAGCCACCACCACCACCACGAACAACAACGCGAGCCGGATACATCATCAATGCGAGTCACGTGGTATCAATGGCACCGCCAGCACCACTGCCAGCGATGGCGCGTCGCACGGGCTGAGCGGCGCTGGGGAGGCCTGCAGATGTCCTTGTTTGAGGCGGGAAAGGTCGTCACTCGCGCCCATTTGAGGACTGCACGCCGCCACTACTCCAAAGGCAGCGGTAGACAGGCACCACATGGATGACATGACTCGAAACGCACGGCTAGGCCCCCTGGACCAGCGGCAGCGCGTGCCTACCCACCTTGCAGAAGAGGCCAAAGTACTCCTGGCAGGCCTCGTAGCGCTCAGCCGCCAGCGGCAGCATGTCCGCCAAGTGGGTCAGCAGCCAGAGGTAGGCGTCCTGCTGCACCTCCCCGCCTGACAGGAACATTCCCTGCACAGACAGCCCCAGGCGGAATATTTCATGCATTGCACAGGGGGCACTATGCAGCCGCCTGCTCTTGTCAGATTGCCACCTATCCAATGCTGCACAGACAGCCCCACACGGTTGCAAATGAAAGAGGTTTTGATTCCTCTTGGGTCAAATACATTGTAACGACGCGTATAGATTTAGTGCTCGTGCAGCACCTAGAACCTGGCTGGTGTGTTACGCTGAGTCAGCCGCGGCTGCTGAGAGCTACAGGAGGCATTGTGTGGGGATTTACAGTAGTTGACTGACACACGCTGCAGTTGCGCACCAAACATACCTTAAGTTTGTAACGTGCATGTGTTACGGCCTTGCTTGGCGCATGTTGACTCACCTCAAAGTGCTCAGATGCAGATTGCCGTACCGGCTGGCTGTACTGACAGAGCAGCGTCTCACGCAGCATCGGCAGCGACCTGCGCACGCACGCAGACGGGCGGTGTCAGGTGAGGTGATCGCGCTGCCGCCATCCGCCCTGCGACTGCTGCTGCGCTCTTACCATTAGCAAGACGCCACAAGGCAGGCAATGCATTGCGATGTGGCTTTCACAGCACATTGTGCGCTCAACACAGCTGAACACGTTCCACACTGATAGCAACCTGGACGAAGCATGACAAGGGGCGCGCTAGTGGAATTATACGTGTGCACGCATGCATAACACGCACCGCTCATCGTTCATGAGGCTCGTCCGCAGCGCGTCCTGCTTCACCAGCAGCGCAAGCACGCTCAGCGACTTGCCGACCAGCTTGCAGGCAGTGTCCATGAAGCCCGATACCGCGTTCACGTTCACGCCCCCCACGCCAGCGCCAACGAGAGCGCCCCCGGGCAGCGGTACGGTCGCCACATTGGCTGCCACTGCCGCCGCAACGTCCTCTGCTAGGCCCCACCGTGACAGGCCGCACAGGCTGCCCACGTCAAGTGTGAGGCGGACGAGCAGCGACACCATGCAGTGGAGCATAGCGGGGTCAAGCTCCTGCTGCTGCTGTGGCTGTTGTGGCAATTGAATTGAGGTCGTTGCGGGCTGCAGGTGTTGGGGAAGCTGACCGGGGGATGGAGGGAGCATCGTTTGGGGCTGCAACGGGCCAGGCAGCTTGCTGCTGGTGGCGTTGGATGCCGTGGATGCCATGCCAATGATGTCAGGTGAGTCATGGGACGAGACCGCCAGCTCCGCAACCAGTCGGGCGGCGGTTTCGGAGCCCAGGATGGTGTCTGCGGTGGGCGGGGGGGTCGCTGCTGAGGTGGACGCCTGTCGAGGAATGGCGGCGGCGTCCGCCTGCGTGAAAGGCCCCACAGCACAGGTCTTGATCATGGCGCGACCATTGCCAAGGAGGCCCTGTTTCCATTCCAAGCTCTTGCACACGTGCTAGATGAGCACGTCGGTGTGCGCCGCTGTGGGCAATACCGGTAAGAGACAATGAAGCACGGGAGATGTCATTGGGTGGAGTGCGACGTAAATTGTCATACATAAGTTTTTGGCGGGGGGCCAGGGGGTAATAATCCCTTGTCAATCACCACTCTACCCTTCTCAAGCTGCCCATAGCCTCTCTCATGTGCGCCTGGCCGCTTGTATGTATTGCACCACACCGCAACCATTGTTGTCGCTGCTCAAATCGCACCATGACAATTTCGTCGGTGGCGTCTTCCGCAGTCACTCCGACAGGCACCGGCACCGGCACAGGCACAGGCACGGCGCCCCCTGCCGCCATAGGGCTCGGCACGCGCTGAGCGCATGTGGATTGGCAGTCCGGCTGCAGAGCACAAGCGCAGGCGCAGCAGACCACAACGCGTTCAGCGTGCGTGCACCACAGCGTGCGGCATGGCACCATGCATGTGCTGTGCTGTATGCACCATGACAACCTGCTGTGGAGGTGGGAGATCCTTGCTAACAAGCCCAGCACACGGTAAGCACCAACACCATTTTATTCAGTACATTCCAATCAATATAGACAGGGAGGCAGGGTTTTAGGCTACAGCAGATCAGTTGGCAGAATGATCGAAGCCAATAGGGACGCCAATACGGTCCGATCAGGCAGACGGCGCATGCAAAACTTACGAGTTGGGTTCGCGTCGGTGCCGCCGCTGCCGTTGCCGCGTGCTGCTGAGGAGACGCCCTCGCGTCGGGCTGATGCGCCAGCTGCGGCTGTTGGTACTGCGGCTGCGGCTGCTGTTGCGGTTCCGGCGTGAGGGCCGTGCGCCCGCCCAGCTTGGTGTAGATGTTTGCGGTCAGGTGCACCAGGATCCAGTAGAAGTCCTGGCAGAAGGTCACGTCTGCACAACAATCACAAGCGCGCACGTTAAGAGCGCAGCCCTGCTGAACCACGTGCGGCAGCAACCATGCACCTGACAAGGTTGTTTGTGCCATCATGGCCCGGGGGCCTGAAAAGACCGCGCTAGATAAGTGCCAGGAAGAGCAAAACGGAACGGGCTGGAATGTGGAGTGTGCATTTCACTGGTTGCAGTGCAGCGGGTGCGGCGCAGCCGTGGTACGGGCAAGGGGGGGTGCAGTACAGCGCTTCAGTACCTTGGAGGTGCAGCTGCAGGCGGCTGGCGCGCTCCACCACCTCCACCAGCAGCGGCATGCAGCTGGCCATCACCGGCACGTGGCGCGGCCTGCCCCACACCGCCCCTGGACCCAACACGCCGCCCGCCCCGCCAGGAGCCGCCGCAGCGCTGCCCGCACTCAGCCCCGAGACCTCCATATCAGATCTCGTAGCTTGGCCATGTGCGATGCCACCGGACTCGGCAGCGGCGGCAGCGGCGGCGGCGGCGGAGGCTGCCGTTGGGCTCTGCATGAGCTCGTCGTTGTCTGCGTCGACGGTAGTGCGGCGGCGGCTGGCCGCTGCTGTGGGTGTGGGTGCGGCGGGGGGCCAGGGCTGCATCGCGATTGCCAGGAGGTCGTCTGGCAGCGACGGGAACAGCAGCGCGTATAGCACCTAAGAGCGACACACGAAGGCAAGGCACACAGAATGTCAAAACATGGGAAAACGTGCACGCGCATACACACACAAATGTTTGCTCACGGAGCATTGCATGCCGGTTTGTGCATCCATCGATCCATCACCCAAGCCGTCCACCACGGTGCAGGCCTCGCAGGACGTGCAAGAGACCTGGGCGGGACCTGGACGTCTTGTGATGCCAAGCTCACTACCAGACCTGAAAAATCGCATTGGATTTCCTCGAAATCATGGCTGAATGCGATCAGTGTCGAGTGCTTGACGCCTACGAGCTTGGCCGATCCTCATCTAGAGGCAGTACCGGCCTCGGATAGAAAGCTCCAAGCGAAAGGCCAATCCTTTAAAACGATCTACTGCAGCACACCTGTAGGTAGTACAGCAGACGCCCGGGGCGCTCCAGCTGCTCGCCTCCGCTGTCCGCAGCGGGCGCCGCCGGTCCCGCAGCCGGCTGCGCCGAGCCCAGCAGGACGCCGCGCAGCGCCACGTCCGGCCGGCCGCTGCACAGCGCCGCCGCGACCGCCTCCGGCACCCACGTGCACGTGGGGAGGTGCTGCAGCAGGCGGGCGGCGACAGCGCGCACGGCGGCCGAGGCGTGGCCGGGGAGGTCGACCAGCAGCAGCAGGATGTGGTACAGCTGGGCCTGCACATGAGGACAAGAGGGGAAAAGGGGAACAAGGAATTATGGTACATCCTGCCAAGGCAAGCCAACCTGCACAGGCGGCCTGCGGATGTAACGGATACAATGGCCATGCCTGGGCATCTGGATGGGTGTGCTGACTACGAGCAACAGCAACAGGCTTTCCATTGCGCTCCACCACTGTGTGTATGGCGCATGCCAACCTGCGTCCAACATCCTCATACACCCATTCATGATGCACACAACTGCACGGACATGCAGGTCGTGTCCCTCTTCTCAGATCGGGTCAATGCGTGCGGAACCAACACGCTTATAACTGCGAGGGTGCTGTCAAATGCAATGTGTCATTGCGTGCCACGAGTCGCTCACGTTGTGGTAGAGCTGTGCCGTGGCGGAGTCGCGGTGCCACTCCTCCCACCACTCCTGGCCGTACTTGAAGTGCGGGTTGGGCTTGGCGGCCAGGCTGGTCATGATGTTGACGCGCTGCGGGGAGCGCAGCGCCACCACCTGGCTCAGCAGCTTGCCGTCCTGCTTGAGCTCCTGGCCTGCAGGTGTGGGAGAGGGGGCGCACGCGAGCAAGTGCACGTGCACGTGCACGTGTGTTAGGGTTATTTGCTCCTGTAGGGCCACGCGCGTGTGTGTACAAGTGCGCATGTGCGTGCGGGAGTGCAGTTGCCCCTGCTTCATACCTTTGTACAAGCACACACTAGATAAACAAATGACAGCGACGCGTGATTGCAAGAACACTGTACGCCACGCATGGCAGCAGCCAGTTCGAACGCCCGGCATGATGCGCACATAGTAACGCCGATGCCGTTCCTCATCCCGCCTCTCACCTCCTATAAACAGGCGCACGAGCGCAGGGTCCGCGATGCTCAGGCGCTGCGCCACCTTCCGCCTCAGCAGGCCCACGTACTCGTGCGTGTTGCTCACCATCTGCAAGCGCAGCGAACGCGGCGGGAAGGATCAGCAGCACGCATTCACGAATACTTAAGAGACAGAAGAACATATGACAGACGTGGGCAAAACGGGCAGCTCACGCCACCTGCCAGGCCAATGAGCTGATCGTGCCACGATGTGTCCGCAACAGGTCCACGCACTTTGTCCTGCGTGCCGCCCTAACCGGCTTTGATTCTGCAGGCCGACTTGCTGGAAGCCTATCACCTGACGGGGTAAAGCGGCCTGGAACCGGCTAGAAGCAGGCAGGAAGCACACACACCTTGTGCCGCGTGCTGTCGGATTGGAGCTCCAGCATCACAGGCGTGCCTTGGAACGACGCGATGTGTGCCGGCACGGGCGGCATGCTCGGCGAGGCCTGCAGCCACAACCACGCACGTGGCAAGCACCACAAGGCAAGCCACGGTCGTGTCTATATGCACGGGTTATAATGTTTTGTGGACTCCAATCACCATGGCACAGTGAAGTGAAAGGGCTACCAGCAAGGAACAACTGTGGCAGTGCCTGGGGCACTAGTGCACATTTGCACCCTCCCTTGACTGCAGGCAGGACTGCAGTACAGGTGGAATCCTGAGGCTGAGGCCTCGAAACAATAATCGGCTCTGCTGGCCTGTAGCCAGTTCAGTTTTGTCGAGTACAAACTGATTGAGGGTCACGCCCTCGCTGAGCCTGTCCAATAACCTGTCTCAAATCGTCAACCGATCCTAACATCCTGTACCACGCTGATCCGGCTGTGGCCACGCTGCCACAGTTTGGTTTCAGAGCCAGGTTGGCCCGAGACCTTAGGCTTCTGTGAGTGGCGCGCACGGTAGCGCGCTGCCCTACCCTCCCTCGCCGGACTATCCGAGCCTGGGTGAGCTGGTAGCTCCTAAACTCCCAGAGAACTACTGGGTCGCTCGTGAAGAGCACGTACCACAGTTCACCCCGGCGCTTCCACGAGAGTGACTGTGGTACGTGCTCTTCACGAGCGACCCAGTAGTTCTCTGGGAGTTTAGGAGCTAACAGCTCACCCAAGCTCGGATAGTCCGGCGAGGGAGGGTAGGGCAGCGCGCTACCGTGCGCGCCACTCATAGAAGCCTAAGGTCTCAGGCCAACCTGGCTCAAGCTGAACGTGCAAGCTGCTCAAAACCGCATGTCAGAGCAATACAACAAGCACCACAGGCCTCAGGAATTTGAGCCTGGTGAGCAAGTTATGCTCAGTACCCGCAACTTGCGCCTGAAGCGCAGCAAGAAGACTTTACCCCGGTTCATCAGTCCCTACCCTGTCACCAAGGTGATTGGTGCGCAAGCTTACGAATTACAACTGCCACCCGAGTTCAGGATACACAACGTGTTTCACACAAGCTTGCTGAAACCGTACCGCTCAGATGGAGCATACCAACCTCCAGAACCCGTTGGTTTTGAGGAAGGCCTACCCACCTTTGAGGTGGCATACCTCACTGATCATAAAAAGGTCACGTTGGGGAACAAACGCTGTGATGCCCAAGGTCACCCGGCCAGACGTAGTGAGTTTCACTACCTGGTGCACTGGGCTGGCAAGGATGCAGACTGCAACACCCTTGAGCCTGAGTCGGCCCTGCCCTCAGACAAAGTGCAACAGTACTGGGACACTGTAGCACAGAAGGGAGAAGATGTGTCTGAATGGACACGTACCCGCATTGCGAGGACGCTCAGCGCTTAAAAAAAGGGGGACAAATGTGGCAGTGCCTGGGGCACTTAGGCACATTTGCACCCTCCCTTGACTGCAGGCAGGACTGCAGTACAGGTGGAATCCTGAGGCTGAGGCCTCGAAACAATAATCGGCTCTGCTGGCCTGTACCCAGTTCAGTTTTGTCGAGTACACACTGACTGAGGGTCACGCCCTCGCTGGGCCTGTCCAATAACCTGTCTCAAATCGTCAACCGATCCTAACATCCTGTACCACGCTGATCCGGCTGTGGCCACGCTGCCACAACAACAGACAGCCCTTTGCCCAGCCAAGTGTGCAACTGTGCAGCTGTGAGCTGCTGCAACACTGCTGACATGACCACATGCTAGCTCAGGCCTGCCAAAAAGACCCCACGACTCTGTGGGCCACGCATGTCCGTACCTTGTACTGCAGCTGCGCTTCCAGCAGCTGCAGGCAGCGCGTTGCACGGCCGCGCGCCTGCTCCCACGCAGACGACTCCATAGGTGCCTGCGGCCACGTATACGCCCACGCACCCATGCACAAATGCGAATTCAGGTCAGGGTGATGAGAACACCGCTGCGGTGCGATGGTGCATTTGGGTGCTGTTGCACAGGGGAGGCTTTGCGTGCTGGCCGGCAACAGCATGCTGGGACGGCAGGGTGCCCACGGCAGGACAAGCCTCACGGCACGCCGCCACGCCTACGCACACATTGCAAACTGCCACTGCAAAGCAAGCTGTGCCAGGCGATCCAACGGGGCAGAGCTCCTGCCAGGCGCTTCTAGCTGGCCCTTTCGGCTTCCGCGTTTCGCTTCACTTGCCTTGGGCAGGGGCGCCGCCTCCCATCGCGTCGTGCCCTCAGGCGTCCCCGCCAGCACGCAGGTGCACGCCATCAGCCGGTTCAGGCACTCGCTGCATGTTTGAAACCAGCACAACACAGGGCTCAGGCTTCACAGCTTGGCGTTGAGGATATGGCCCACCATGATGTCAGGCCTCATCAATGTCAGCCTCAGGCTCGGGCTCGGGCTGGTGATTTCCAAGCAGAAAATACTCAAAAAGCCTGAGGCTAGGACATGCAAACCCAAAGACAGTTTATCGTAGGCTGTGAGCGCAGGGCATCGCCTTATGAGTGCTGGCGGGACCCCCTGACCCACCTGAGCAGCTCCTGCTGGCTGAGGTACTGCAGGTAGGTGCGGCTCAGCAGCGCGAACGCCGCGTCCATCACCTCCCCGCGCGTGCACTCCAGCGCCACACCCCACGCGTAGCCCAGCGCGCCCGCGCGCCACTGGCGCCCCGCGCCGCCGGCGCTGCCCCCGGCCGCATGCGCCTGCTGCTGCAGCTGGTCGCGCTGACGCTCCTCCGCCCAGGCCTGCAGGACAGCCAGTGCCAGCGCACACGAACACCGGTAGGACCAGTGCCTTATCTCTTCAGCACTTACATTGCGAATGCATCGCCAGCATGTGGGCAGCCATCGGTCGCGCCCACCACCCCTGCTGGCGGCTTGCCAGCCCAATCCGCCCCCCTTCCCCGGCCCCCCCTTATCGCCCTTCCAGCGTCACGTCTGGCAGCATGGCTGCGCACACGCGGATGAAGCCACCTACAACTCAACAAGCTGCGGCGTAAAAAGAACAGACGGGTCCGCAGCGCCGCACCACTATCCCCAGGTGCCGGCTGCTGGCGCGCCTTCTGGCAGCGAGCACGCGCGGCTCTCACCGCGTCCATGACGGCTTCAAAGCAGTCGAACGCGGGCTTTGACAGCCCCTCCACCGGCAGGCGCGTCACGCGGCTCTCCAGCAGCGTCACCAGCGTCTCCAGCGGGATGTCCTGGTGGCGCGCGTACGTGCCGATGAAGGTCAGGCCCTGCACGATGAGAAGGAAGAAGCAAAACACCCTTCTTGTCACCACCCTCGCGCAATAAACGCCCCTCTCAGCTGCTTAACATCCGGTGATCCTGCATTTGGTTCACTGCTTCTGGGTGTGCACGGACGTTGCATGCAATTCGGTCGTCGCCTCGCGCTGTCGCTGACAGCGTTCAGCGTGGTTCTGCTCCGGAGCAGCATTGGAAGCCACTGGCAGCCGAAACACGCAAAAAGCACCCCAAGCATGAGGCCAGGGGGGGCACGGTGGCGTCCCTCTCAGCAGCTCTCGGCAGCGAAGTGCAACGCTTACCTCCAGCATGTCCTCGTTCACGTTCGGCCGCAGCACCAGCGTGTCCCACAGCTGGAAGATGTAGCCGTGTCCCAACACGCACCCGCTGGCGGCCAGCACGCGCAGCAGGCGCAGGAACGCGGTCACGATCTGGCTGTAGCTGAAGCTGCCTTGCCCAGGCGGGCTGGCAAAGGCGGAAGGGGATGGCTGGTAAGCCGATGCCGTGGCGGCCGAGATGGCTGCGGCGGCGCCGGGTGGACCTTTCCGCTCCTCAAGCCACTTGGTTGCGCCTGTAGAACACATGCCCACATGTGCACCCCAGGACTAGTCAGTACACTCAACCTGACTGCTCTATTCACTCTATCCCGCTCAGGTCCTGCTTAGACTTGCTCCGGTATGTGAGGATACAAGCCGCGCTGATTGTGCAGGAAGTCGCAGCAACGCGACAAAATTGAATCCGCTGTGAATTGCAGTTGGTCCATCAGCCGTTCAGGAGGTGCGACTGCCATGGCCATCCCGTGCTCCTCGTTTTGGGCAGCCGCTAGATCAGCCCAGACACCTCGCCATCGTTAGGTGCAGATTCTATCCTCACGCGTATGCACGGCCCCACGGGAAGCACACTGCATGGCCCCGCGGGAAGCAAACAGCTGCGCACGCACCTGCCATGAAGCTGCAGAGTGTGCGGCACACTAGCTCCGCGATGGGCTCCTTGCAGCTCTCCTGCTGAGCGCGGCGACAACAGCACACACGAGCACGGAGCGGCATTCCCATCCCGCTGCATGAACCATATGCACACATCACTGCCTATGCGACGCAAAAGTACAATGCAAGGTGCGGGACATTTGCGTGTGTGTGTGTGCGTGAAGGGTGAGCTCAAGCCAAAGGACATGTTTGCTGCCCACGTAAGCAAGCAAGCACCCAGCTTGATGCCAATGAACCCCAAGCGCCCCGACGCCACAGTGCCTGCTGGCAGATCGCTTCCGGTGCAGTGCTGCTGGTGCAGACAGAGAGGGACCGGCCGGCACGTATACCTGATAGCGCCTCAGGTATGCCGACAAGCTGCCCTCCGCCTGCAATACACACACGCGCACGCACACGTACACACGTACACAATAAGGTTCAGGTTGAAGCGAGGAGTACCGACCGCTGTATGAACAGGCTTACAAGGGTCCTCCAAGGTATCAGTGGGCAGCACACAGCAGCGGCATGGGCCTCAACAGCAGAGCAACTTTTGTACCGCGCAGTGCAGGATTCTCTCCGTCTTGTCGGTTTGGTTGCAGCATGGTGCAGAGCATCAGCGCATGACAGAACTTGCGCAAGAACGCCAACAGCGACCCCGTTGGACACTGCGTGTGTGCCGCCCGCGGCACCCACCTGCTGCTCTGGGAAGGTCTTGCCCCACAGCGCAAGCAGGTTCTGCAGCACGTGCATAGACTCATACAGGTTCTTGCCGTCAGCCAGCTTTTGCAGGCAGCGCTGCAACACCTGCACGCGCACAGCACAGCACGGCCGCACACACGGCATGACACCACCATGACGGGCCATCCGAAGCTGGGGTCGAATGTAGGGCTGCAATCGCGTGTCCAAGAAACACCCCACCTCACACCTCACACATTAAACTTGACGACACCTTCAACTTGACGCAAGGCACTGGACAAGTGCCCAGGCGGGCAAACTGTTGCCATTTGCCTGAGCTGCCTTCAGTGCTGCCACTACCCACCTATGTATGGCTATGCCACACAACCCGAAGGAGAGGTTTTGGAGCTCTTGAAGCAGGCCGCAGGAACCTCCATCGATTAACCGCGAGACACAAGGCATGCGGGCAGCAGGGGCGAACAACCGAACCCCCCTGCTTAGTGTACCGCCTAGTACTGCCTAGAACAACGTAGCACCGCCTAGTACTGCCGCTCACCGTGACGAGCAGGCCGCAGTCGTTGTACTGCTCCAGCATCTCCATGATGGCGTTAGAGGCCAGCAGCTCCGGGGGGGCGTCCTCGGGCATGGACAGCTCCCACGCCAGCTCCAGCAGCTTCTCCGCCTGCTCGGTGGTGCACGACGCGTTGGAGTCGCCGTCGTCACACGCCTGCACCAGCGCAACGGTCCGCATGTGTTATGTATGTTACATGTCCTGTTATGGTATCTGACATCATCAGCGTGTTGGCCACACGGCCCATGCTCCCCCAAGATGGGGACCAGGTATGCTTATGTTACGTCAAGAGGTGTCAGTCAAACGGCCCGCGCAGGCACAGCAACAGGCACGCTCGCATTGAATGCAACACGTGCGCATGCGAGTGTGCGGTGCGTTTGCAAGCAGCGTTGAGCGAGTGGGCGAGCCCCCCCCCCCCCCCCCCCCCCCCCCC
>BDDA01000494.1:42274-62083 GCA_001662385.1 Chlamydomonas asymmetrica
CTTGCAGCCCTGCACGCTAAGGCCTCCCCCGTCACTGGGGCCCTGCATCGCAGCAGCTGCCGGCCCCACCGCCAGGCCCTTGCGCACGGGGACGACATCAGCAGGCCGGGCGACGCCCGGCGGCCCTGGACCAAGCACAGGCCCTGCTGCTGCTGCTGCTGCCGCAGCCGTGGCAACGCTGCCGTTGTTGCTCTCTCGCGCGGAGTGCTTGAGCGCGAGGTCTGACAGCGCCAGCCGCTTGAGCAGGTCCAGCAGCCGCAGCGTGTCGTCCAGCGACCGACCCTGGTGCGGACCACACAGCCCGGAAGCAAGCAAAGCCGCAGCTGATACGTCACCAGAACGAATCGCCTGAGAAAACTACTACTTGCGGATGTGGCCAAGTCGTTCTATAGCTACCCTTGCTGCGATTGGCTGCGTAAAGAGAGCTCTGACGAATAGGACATGCGTGGAGCCACAGGAAAACCTAGCAACGTGGGGCCCCAAGGGGAGCAGCCTGGAGAAGGCCTGCAACAGCGGGCGCAGGAACACGGTGCAAGCCGACTAGGCGCCCGCGACCCCTGCCTCACCTTTGCGCTCTTGAACTTGGCGAAGAGCAGGTCGAGCTGCTCGCGCTTGAGGAAGGGCGCCAGCTCCTTGATGATGTAGCAGATGTTGGTCTTGACCGTGTCAAACGTGCCCTCCTGCGCGCCAATCGGGGGTTTTCGCACAATGTATGTCGATGTGACCCGACAGGTTCATTCTGGGGTCATTGTTGTTGCTGCCGCTGCTGCTCCACTGCACTCTGACTGCTGGCCCAAGGCCCAGGCCGCCCTCAAATAAACCAGCAGGCTCAGGGACAGGGGTCAAAGAAGCCAGCAAATTTTGTGCAGGGGTTTCTGCGCAGGGTCAGGCACGAGCACGTGCCTGAAGTACACGGACCCATATGTCCACATGACACAGCACATGCATCGCCACAATGGAGGTGCATTGCGTGCATACTGCCCAAACACACAGCCACTCATGCGCTCACATCATGCAAACAGACAAGGTGTGAGTGAGCTGTCAGCAATATTGCTGGTCGGGATACAGTAATGCCATCCTGCGGTACAAGCACGTGCATGCGCCTGGCATGGACCAGCCCGTCTGCCCCACCTGCTCCGTGACGCCCCAGAGCAAGTCCAGGTGCTCAGCCTCAAACAGGTCACACTCGGCGATGATGCGGAGGATCCCCAGCACCTGCATGACACACGGCGACACGGCAAACGCTGTTGGCGTCGGCACCTGGCTTGTGGAGGAACGATTGCTGGCAGACAGCAGGTGTGTACACGCAGAGCACACAACATTAGCGTGGGTCGTCTCGACCAGCTGTCACCAGGCATCAACCATGTACATACTAACCGAGTTGCCACTTGTAAGTGAGCAAGCACCATTGTTAGTGCAGTCGTGCAGGGGATCAATGGTAAACCGAGGATTTACCGTGATGCCGTGCTTTATTTACATCCGCATGCTAGGCAGAGGGCCAAGGCCGCCCTCGCAGAGTGGATTGAAGCGGCCAGCAGTGCAGTGCATGCAACATGCTGCTGGGCTGCTGGGCCTGGTGAGCTCACCGCCTCAGCGTACTGCTGCTGATGAAGGTTGGCGCGCAGCATCTGCCGAAGCAGAGCATGCTGATGAAGCCACGCCACGTCATCCTGCATCATCAAGAACAGCATGATCACGCGTTCGGCATCGTGGCCATTGTCCCAGCAACGGCATCGCTTTGTGGCAGCAGAGGCTGTTGCTGCAAGCGCCATACTGATAGGCGCTGCCTTGCGTGGTGCCCCACTGCACCTCTGTCACGACAACTAAGCATCAAGCCAGCCCGCGCACCCTTCTGCCAACTGCATGGTGATTGAGTATTTGAGATGCTACAATGCATGAGATTGTTTCATCAGCCAACGAGCTCATGCAAGCGACTGCCGCCCGAAGGGCTCACCCTGCGATTCGAGCTTCAAGCTGTCATGTGATTGACTGGCCGCATGCACACCCTCGGTCTTGCTGGCTATGCTGACCACTGCCGCGGAGCGTTGTGCGCACGCACGCACGCCATGCACTCACCTGTATGCTGCGGCCCTGGTCCCGGTCGCGTATGTGTCGGGAGTGGTGCAGCATCGCCCTGCACTCGTGGACGCTTGCCAGCATGCGGTTGAAGTTGGTTGACTTGAGCTGCTCCAGGATGAGCGCGCGCTGCACGCTGTTCACCTGCGATTATGTTATACATATACCGACGTATGCACATTACGGGGTTAGCGTGAAACAGCGAGTGACAGTCACGGTCTGCACATTCACCGGTGTGAGCGTGCACACATGTATAATTTGGGGGAGGAGCATGATTGCCGCTAAAGTGGGGCGGTGTGTGTGTGCGTGTGTGTGTAAGGCACGAATGTCCGCATGTACATGCTGACGTATGGACGCATGCACGCATGCATCATTTAGCAGGTTGGATTGTGTCCAGAAGATTATGTCTGAAAACGTGCTGCACCTGTGTGCATGCCGCCCAGCAGGTGCCGGCCACCAAACCAGCAACCAGGTACCCGATTTGATTTGCGTGCACGTGTGCCGGTATACAGATGGAACAGCGGCTCAGCCACAGCCTTGGCCGGAGCTGCGCTTCTCAGGCTGGCTGATGGGCATTCAAACAATCATGCACAACGATCTGGGTCATGCCTCAGTCGTTGTGCATGCGGGCGCCCGGCGCCGGCGCGTTTCAGACCGACCTCGCCAAACCATGCGCGTGCCAGCAGCGGCAGACAATGCACCGCCAGCGCAAACGGGTGCACGGCTCACCGCCTGTGAGGAGCACCTGCCTCATACGGATTACTCTATGGAGTATCTCTGGAAAAAAGCCAACAACCCGTACCGGTATGGTAATGACATATTGTCAGATACACATTGCTGGATACATCGCAACATCCTGCAAATCACCTTCCCTTGTCATCTGGTCTGGGGGGAGCAAGGGCCGCTTGGCCGACACGCTCCTGATGTAACACAACATCATAACATAACAGTAAAATGATAATACATGGGAGCCTACTGCAATCACCTTGGTGTCCACCACATCGTACTGTTCGTACAGCTGGTGGCAGTCCATGATGATGGTGGACAGCAGCAAGTAGTTGCGCTCCCTGCCGGCCGTCATCAGCTTGTCTGGCTCACACGGCATCACCTCATCCAGGTACGTCACCAGCTTGGTCAAGCTCTGCAGGGGGAAAAGGGGAAAGGTGGTAGTCGGATAGGGCAAGAGCCGGATGAATCTGCGACACAGCCAGTGGTGACCCACATCGGGCGCTTGAGCCCGGATGCAGTAGCGCAACGCAGCCACCCTGACAGCCGGTTGAGAGCAATTTAGTCGAGCATGCGTAGCGGCAACAAGCCGCCTCGCTGCTTGTCGTGGCCCGCACAAAGAGCAGTGTGTACCCACAAACCGCAATTCTCTGTTGTGCAGGGCATTGCAAGGGACTCACGTCGAGGATTTCTGGGGGAAGGTGGGACGCCTTGTTGCCATGCATGGCTTTGGTAGCGAGCACCATCTGCGGGGAGGGCAGACGCGGGCAAACCAGCAGCTATCAGAGGCACCCAACCATCACATATTCAGATCGCACGGCATGGAAGTGGTCTCAGCTCTGGCCTTGCACACATGCAACATTGGGCAGGCGAGTTAACGCGATTGGCAGTGTTGCTGCAAGGCTGTGCTGCCCAGCTGACCATGAGGGGCTGAGATCTCCAAGCATGGTGTGATGTGCGCACCAAACCAGTGCATCTGCCTTTTTGGCCAGCCGTGTATTGCCGATCATGCGTGCTGTGTGAGCATACAGCAGGTGCGCATCTCAATGTGCTTTGTTCATGGGCAGCCGGCTGGGCCGGAGCATGTCGTCGCTAGAATGCATGATCTGAGCGCCTGCAGTGCGCGCGCTGACACTTTCACACACCTTATTCAGGAACTCCAGCATGGCGCGGACAACGTGCAGTGGGTACTCCGATGCGCGCTCCAGCAACTGCGTGGGTAGTGGAAATGCATGCCAAGCGCGTCAGGGTTAGGGTGCGTTGACGCGGCCCTGTCAGACTGCGCTGGCGGAGCGCACATAGCACAGTGACCCACATCGGACCCGCATCGCAAGCAAGCAGCAAACTCCAGGGGCGTGAGCGCAATGCCAAGTTGCAGCGTGCAGGAATGCAAGGCATAAGGGCAGGTTGTTGTGCTCAACCGGGCGTAGCATGGGGGCGTGTCGCCGCACGCACAGCCCCAGCCAGGCGGGTACCGCCCACGCCGTGGCTCACCGTACAAGCGTCCGTAACCCACTCCAGGTGCTGCGCCAACCAGTAGAAGAAGTCGTCCCAGCTGATGCTGTCAATGGTGGACGCACCAGCCTGGGACCCATCGACGCCCGTGACTTGGCGAAGGTAGTCAAGAAACCGCGTCATGTTGAACCGGTCGAGCAAGCCTGGCAACCAGTTCCGGTCTGCCACGAACGGCAGGTTCACGGAGACCACACTCTTGCTGAGCGTCGTGTTCCGGTCCAGGAACGTGGCTATTATGTGAAACGTGTTTGCCAGCATGTCCCAAAACTCGCCGCAGTAAAACACATCCGGGCCCTGTCCCATATAGTTTCCCGCCAGATCCAGCTGGTAGTAGCCAGCAAGGAAGAGGTGGTAGATGCAGCTGAACAGCACGTCTGCCTGGTTGCTGTAAAACTTGATGTATGCGTCCTCGCACGCGATGCGCTCGAACGCATACTTTGCTGTGTTGTTGACAAAGGTGCGCGCCTCTAAATACTCTCCTGCCTCGGCATAGTCCAACAACTCATGCCTGCATTTCAAGCACAACGAAAAGTGCAAAGCAAAGGCATTCTGAGCGCTTTACGCACGGCACCCGAACGTCTCAAGGTAGCACCGTGCCGGGGTTGCACCTCCATGCATCGCACTCAACGGCAAGGCGACTTGCACCCACCTGCGAATGCGCCACACCAACTCAAGTGGGCAGTCAGAGCGCATGCAAGAAACTTACTCGTTCACATGCATCAGGAACTGGCAGTTGTGCGCCACGCAGCGCATACACTCCAGCAGGTCCATGGGGATGTACGTGGACGCATAGCTGAGCAAGCCATCGAAAATTGCCCGTGACCTTGCAACCGGAAAAGCCATCAGACCCCCATTAGCAGCACTGTCCTCCGTATCGTCGCTGAGTGTGCCTGCGGAGCCAAGGGACTGCTCGTCTGGAGCGGCCATATGGCGCGCAGGCTCGGTATCGTAGGCGCCGCCTCTCACGCACTCAGGCTGTTCCTTGACACACGCCGCTGGAAAGTTCAATAGCTACAAGCTGTTGAGACCATGTGTGTGTGTTCGCCCTGGACCGCGGTGTGATGACAGCCACTAAAGCGCCGAAAGCGTGTCGATCTGTACTGAGGCGGGAGATTGTGCCCAGCAGGCACCAAGCCAGGTGGCCGTGTCTGCTTTTCAGACGCTAACAAGAGATCCTCAACAGTCTGTTTTTCCCGGCGGGTAAAGAGGGGGATTTCATTCAGGGCCTCAAGCGCCACCCGCTTTTCGGCAAAGCTGCAACAACTGTAGCGTGCTGGTTATGCAAATAACAGCTCTAGCAGCTAAGGCCTGCCGAGTATGATGACCCTGCGCACGCGTGCACGACTGAGGGATATGAGGGAGCATTTGAATTGTGTTGGGCGGGGTTCTGTCATTCTGGGTTCTGGGGAAGCATATTGCTGTGGCACCAAGCCAGGTGCTTTACATGCGATAGAAATTCGGTCGCACTGCCTGCTGGTGTAGTCTTCAGCACCTCGTTAGGTTCCTCGTCACACGCCGGGTGTACATACGGAACCGTGCGGCATTCACGTGCTGTCCCCAAGGACCAAGGCGACCTTTGCAAAGGTGCCTACAAAATTTGCACGATACACGTGTATGCTGGGCTCCTCAGTGGACACTGCCAGCTGGTTGCCCCACGCATCCCACTCGCACATCCACACGGCCGCAGCGTGCGCCAACTCAGCTAGCACCTGTGACTGCATGCTGCCACTGCAGACGTCACCACTGAGGCCAAACACTTGCACGGATGGCCCGCATGTCACAGCTATCAGCTCTTGTGTGCGGCCAAGCGGGCAGGCCCAGCTGACGCAGCTCACAGGCCCCCCCGCCTCCAGCGTTGTTGCTCTCTGTGGCATGCAAACACAAACAAGCAAAAGAACTTAATCCGCGAGTGTCGTTATGGAAATGTAGATGCTGGTCTATCGCCGTTGACACTGGCGCAAGCACGGCAATCCCCACCTGCCAGGAGCTGAAGGCCGGAATATAATACCACAAGTGGGCTCCACTGCCAGATGCGACACACAGAAACGGAGTTGACCCAGAAGTTGATGGCCTCCAGCAAAAGGCAGAACAACTCTGTGGCTCGCCCGTCTGCGCCGTCAAGCAACACGGCGCCACTCCGCTCAACAGGGTCCTGGGCTTAATAGCTCAGGGGTCGATGCAGGACAAGTGCTGGTTGCGTCACGTTGCAAGGAATTCATTTGCCCCACCTGGAAACGGCTATGCAAGCCCCAGCTGCTGGGCCCCAGCACGCGGTCCGCTTCAAAAATTGCCATTTGGCCGTTGTCAGACATGACCCCCAATACCAGCCCAAGTCGTGAAGGGGCGAACTGCACCTGCCTGGAAAGGATTGGGAACACGCCGGCAGTCAAGCACATTCAGCGTAACGGGACTGGACTTGATACTTGCACGTCAAAGGTCTAGATAGCTTGCACTCCCATGGGCTACAGCGACCACGTTGCTCTTCGCTAGAGGCTCACCTTACACCCAAAGAGGAGCAACTCAAGGTCGCCGTGAGCGCATATTGAGCGCTGGTGCTTGAAACATCCTTCTGGTCATATCCTTGTCGCACAGGTTCGAATTCCCACAACAAAACCTGCCCTATGCTTGTCCCAACCGCCGCTATCCTGCCATACTCAGGATCTGCCCAGGCTAAGGAAGTGACTGCGCTGTCCACTTGCCAGCTTGCCACTGGCTCGTAGTCCTGATGAGCAGGGCTGAGCTTGCTAACCTGCAATTGTACGTCAAGGTCAAGCTTGCCATACAAACGGTCTGGTCTTGTCGCTGCGGGGTCTGTAAGAAGAAGGTCTTGCATGCCCTACCTGCACCGTGTTCGTCCCGCTGCCGCTCGTGGAGGCAGTCAACAACAGACCGCCTGTTCGATCGTGCGCTGTGAGCGTAAGCGAGTCCCCCCGTGGCACCAGGATAGAGCCACCACCCTGCGGTTGGAGAAACAGTGGAAGCAAAGTCGGACGAGAGCCAAACTTACAGCAGCTAACGTTCTTACTGGCAGGGCAAGCACATACCTGAACAGACATCCCACGTCTGCCGCAGCCCTGCTGGGTTCACCAGAAAACAAGGTTGCGGGTGCGTTGGAAATGAAGACCTTTGTTGCCTGGGTCAGAAGCTCACAAACTGGGCTTGGCAGCCACCACGTGACACCGCGACTCTACACTAACATCTGGCGTGGTGCTGGCCGCGCGTTGCGTTTTATACAATTCGCTTTTGACACTGTACACAATCCTCAGTGCTAAACCTGCGGGATCCTGTAACTGTACGCCTCCTGGTGGATACGGCCTTGTGGCAAATACATCAGTACATCACCAAAACGCACTGCACCCGCACCACGCGCTGGGGGCGGTGGATCCACCTGCACCATGTCCATGCACATCTTGGCGGAGCAGCAAGCTGGACTGGCGCCAGCCTGATGCACATGTACTGCCTCGCTCCTTCCATTTGCTCATGCACTCTGGTTTGCCAGCCGATCACGGCACGTAGCAGATGGTGCGTGGTGTGATTGACGTTTCAGGCGACCACTGCCAAATGGCGTGTGATAGGTAGATGAACGCCGTTACGAAACGGCATGACCATGCATATGCTTTACAGGCCAAACCGATGATTCCTCGCTTCCATGTGTGTATGGCCATATGTCGATCCGCCCCATCACAAATCATGCGGGCTGCACAATTGATTCACTTGCATTGACTCAGCCCAAAGGCTGTACATGATAGGCCATAATGGAACCCATCAATCACGACTTGAGCATACCATTCCGTGCATCAGCCCTTTGTGCAGTGCTGCATTTGCAACGGCCATGTTACAGTCATGCCGTTTGAGGCAGGAAGTTGTTGTGCGCGTCACAAAGTGCAAGCAGTACACTCTGTCCCTTGCTATGCTGGTGACATAAGAATGAACAGGTGGCACCTGACAAGCAAGCAAGCTCAAGTTGGTGATGTGTGCGGAGTTTTGTCAGCATGAGCCGGTTCCGGAGCCACACGTGTGCGTCACCGGCTCGTACACAGGCGGTGAGACAGGACTGGCTATGCCCTTCGGCTGGCAAGCTGCACCTGATGTGCACTGCTACACAGTCACCTCACGAGCCCGAGACACAGAGACACAGTACGAGCCAGAGAGGTTGTTACAGTTACAAGGAGAGACTCCCAGACAACACTCCGCCTCCCTCTAGCCTCCTGAGAACCTAGATGACTCCCTAGGAGCTAGCAGATGCTGAGTTGCATGCAGCCGGCATCCTGCCTGCTGTGCATGCTGTGCATGCTGTAAGGCTGAGCGATCCGTGTTACAGGCGGATGCATGCGCGAAATGGCTTGACGGCTGATACGCATGACTGGAATGATCGCTTATCATCCGGTGATGGTGTTCGGAATGGAGCATTGTTTTGAATGCAATGACGTTACCGTGCATGACTTGTAGCGGCACATGTCGCGTTGTTGCCAGTTCACTTGCCACAACCCTTCACAAACCCTCATCGACAAATGGCTTGATTGGCAAAGTGACGTGTAAGTCAACCACCGTAATGGGTCATGTTTACGCCATGCACACTGGGATCTGGATCTGGGCGTGTGATGGCACAACGATCACTCACTCTCAGTCGCATCCAGGTCGCATGCCAGGCCCCCACGGACACCCTTGATTACACCGATGCGCACGGCAACAGTCAGACAGTCAGCAAACTCGTTTCCCAGCCGCCTTGCGTGGCTTTGGGGGCAATGCGAGAGGCCGCTACCTGCCTGCTGCAGCTGGTAGCTCCGGTGATGTTGCCGCAGCGGCGAGCGGCGACACGGCAGCCGTCTCCCTCTCAAGCTGACGGGCATAGTCCCTCTCAGCCCTACGCCGGCACCCGAAGTGACAGTACATGGCCTGCTGGACAGGCGCCGCTCGGGCGCCGCTGCGTGTGACGCGGCCGTTGCTGCGGGGGCGCTTGCGGAACGTGTGGTGCAGCGCCTCGCCGGGCAGCAGCAAAGCGCCCTTGGAGATTTGCAGCATGCCATCTTCTCGCTCTACCACCTGATTCCAAGCTGATGCCGCATTCCTGCCAGGTGCCAAGGTCGCGCTCGCACAGAAACAGCATGTCGCAGGATGGTTCAAACATGTGCGCAAGTCCGGAGCTTCCCCGGAAGGAAGCAACGCAGCTGCGCCACAGCACTTCGTAGCTGCAGCAGCAGCCAGAGGGTGTGGCCACTTCTTCATGCCGCCTTGTCTGCAATAGAAAATGGTGTGCAGTGACCCTTGGGGCTTGGCAGCTCCAGACCTCAAGGGATGCGTTTTTCAGGCCGTGACCACGATGAAGAGCAGCTTCGACTGTTTAAATGGTGCTGTAAAGCTTTATTTGGCTTATTTCACTGCTGGATCTTTGTGACACGTGCCTAGACCAGTGTCAGCTGCGACTCTGGGATTTAAACCACGGGGCGGCGCACCTCGACTGCTGCTGTCTGTATGTCCCAGAGCAAGGTTGTCCCAGAGGCCGTGAAAACGAATTCAAGCAGGTCCAGGTGGCGCTTCCCCTACTGCTGGGTGCTGGCTGGCCTGCCAACTGGTGTTGGGGTACCGTTAGATGGCTTTTCAAAGGACGGCAGGGTGCAAGCAACGGGTTAGGTGTGATAATTATTGCACACGACTATCCAATCAGGGGCAGCTTCATAGGCGGCTGTCCTGGCGAGTTCGCTTTTGTAGCGGTGTGTCCTCCCCGCCTCCATGCGTGCCGCAAATTTGCATGCACTACTGGTTATCAGCACGCGGAACGCCAAATCCATCCAGCCAGGGAAGTGCATGCGCCATGTTTGGACGCATATGCTCCGCAATTCAAATATTTGTGCCGCTCCTTGACAGATACACCGAACACAGGCTTCGCTACTGGCTTGAGGGTGCATGCGGCTGCGGCTTGGGCACAATTCCCGGACCCAACACTGACTCGAGCGCAGCTGCGTTGGGGCAAGGTGTCAAGGGCGCAACGTGTGACTACAGTATCTACACAGCTTGCTGCATGCAAAAGCATGCACACGCCGTCCAGGCCACCAGACGGCCTAGTCCAGACGCCAGACCCAGACAAATTCGCTCAATTCGCTGTTTCAAGCTGCGGTACAGGCTAACAGGCGGGGTTTTGCTTTCCTTCCGCATCATGCAATGGGTCCACCATCTTCAAGCCTCAATACTCACTTAGTGCTCGGACACTTGCATTCTGTGTTCGTGGACTATTTCTGCTGTCCTCCCCCCTAGACGCCCGTGACCAGCAAACACCAGCAATGCAGATGCAGTGTCACGCGCCCACGGGGCATACAGTAGGCGCCAGGCGCCTGGGGCTCCCAACACTACATGTACCTCGGCTCCTGTGCAGCCAGGCCACCGCAGCGCGTGCGGGGCCGGCCGAGACCGAGGTGAGACTGCCGACGCTGCGGGCGTCACGGTTCGTGCTGTTGGCCGTCGCTTGTTTGGACTGTCCTCGTTATTGGTGGCTCTTGTCTTGAAGTGCAGGAACCAAGCACTTCAGGCCCAGCATCACAGCAGTATGTTGAAGTAGGACAGGTCGGCGCAGCCCATGGAATCAAAGGCGAGCTGCGTGTGTTTTTGTCTACGGATGCACCGGAGAGCCGCTTTGGGAAGCCCGGAAAACGGTATGCCGCTTGCCTCAGTTAGACGGCTTGCTGTCGAAGCGTTAAGACATGTACCTTTGTTGCCGTGCTGGCCCTGACATTTTCGTTTGCAATTCTCCGACGGCAGGCTTTGGCTGCAGCCACAAGCTGACGCAACGCTGCTGGATGTGCTTGGTCAACCTGGTCCAAGCGGTTATTTTGAGGTAACGTGTTCACATATGCTGTGTCATGCGCTTGCATGTGGCATTCACACGGAAGGTTTGGTCGCTTTGTTCGTTTGTTAGCGTGTTTGCGCTTGCTGAAGTGTGGCGGTGCCCACCGCACCTGCAGGTGACTACTGAGACCGCGCGGCCTCGTGCAGACGATGTTTGGCTGGTTAAGCTCAAACAAGTACCAGACAGGACCAAAGTGAGCACCTTGCAACTGCGCATGCCGGAAACCATTTTCCGCGCATCCGCCGCTTTGACGCCACTGTGGTGCACTCGTTTTGCGTTACCCGAGACTTGCTTTGCTGTGTTACAGTTCTGATATTCTTTCTGGCTGTGCGCAGGCGGAGCGCCTGCAAGGTTGCAAGCTGTTGGTGGAGGCGTCTGCCAGGGAGCTTTTGCGGGACAAGGACGAGTTCTACGTCACGGACCTTATCGGGTGCAAGGTGTACCACGTGGTGAGGCGCCCCACGCACAGCGTACAGCACCGCATACGGGTTGACTCGCACACTCATGCAGATTCACTTACACACGCCCTCACGCACACTCGCCCAGCGCAGCTAGTACACCAGTAGACAGTAGTATACGCCGCACACGGGCAGCCGCTGGTGCCATGCCTGTCGATCGCCTGTGCTTGCACGTCACCATGCACGCGGAAAGTTCGGCAGGCGCTTGCCGCTCAAGCCTGGGGGTACCTAGCTGACTCGTTCCTTCGGCCCCGCACAGCTTCCCTCCCAAGCACACATGCACGTACGCATGCGTGCACGTACCGCCTGCTGTGCTGCCTGTGCACCGCACCCCTATGCCGGCTGCTTCTTACGGCGGTGCCCATCGGCCTATCCGTGGGGAATGTGCTAATTTGCCGCTTGGTGATTCCCTCGTCGCAGAGGTCTGGGCGGCTGCTGGGTATCGTGACTGACATCTTCAGCGGCACCGGCACGCACGACACCATGGTCGCGCAGCTCAAACAGAACGAGGAAGACGTGCTGGCCAACAAAGTCAGGTGAGGCAGCGTAATTAGACTTAAGTTTGATGAGGTGAGGTAGCACACGCCAAATCCTGGTACTGCCTCTCTACAGGCCTCGCTGCTTTGCACCGTAGGATACGCGCATATGACCGGCCGAGCGTGCAGTGAGTTTACCTCACCACCCCACTGATTGATCAGTGCAAATTCAGTAAAGGCTGGCAGATGGGTTGGGCACTGGGCACCGTGTCCCTGACACGCACGCGTGCTCAACATCAAACTGTCATCGGCAGACTCAAACAAACAGTTGGGTTAGCGACGTACGGCCCATAAACATAACAGTGTGCAACATGCGTAGGGAATGTGACACACACCCCTGGGGTGGGGATGGGGGCCGCTAGCTGCAGCACAACACCATCCCCCGGCACCACCCAGCGCGCTGCCTTGCCTGTACCGCCTGCGTGTACTACAGAAGCTGCTACATCCCGTTTGTCAAGGCGATCTGCCCGGTGGTCAAGGTAGCGGATAAGCGGGTGGAGATCTCGCCGCCGCCTGGTCTGCTGGAGCTGGCCACCGGCAAGCCAGTGCGCAAGGTGAGTGAGCGACGAAGCTGGCAGCCCTACGCTATGCATCACTGCACCCCACCTAGCCACACAGCGTGCGCACTATGTGGTCACTATGTGATACCTGATATTATTAGTCCAGTGATTGCCTCTGCACCACCAAAGCATGACCTGCATGCTGCAGTGCATCCATCGCGGGGGGCCCGACTACGTAACACCTTGTGACATGCATGGCGATGCTTGTGCTGTGCCATGCTCACCTGCTCCTGCTTTACCGCACACCCAGGCGGATGCGAAAGCACAGCCTGTTTTAATGTTTTCACTCGTTTAGCACTGAACGGTGCACAAGCTGCGAGTACGTGTGTCTCGGCGTGCATGGTGGGTAATATCCGCGCATGTGTCAGAGAGCGGCGCCCATATGGCCATGCAATGGGATTTCTGTGGGGCCGTGCAGTATGCTGATATGCGCGTGTGGTGTGCTTGATGTCCGGCGTGTGTGTGTGCAGAAGCTGACGCCGGAGCAGCAGGCAGCACGCATCAAGGAGCTGCGTGAAGGTGCAGCAGCTGAGGAGGCGGAGCTACGGGCAGCTGGCAGGTGGCTGCCGGAGGAGGAAGCTGACGAGGACGACGCTGAGTCAGCAGGCGCGACAGCTGGCACCAGGGAGGCGGAGCTGGCTGAGGAGGAGCAGGAGGCCAGGAAGGGGGCTGCTGCTAGCGGGGCTGCTGCTGCTGCAAGCAGACCGGCGGGCGGGCGCCAGCAGGCCGCTGGTGCACGCACCACCGCGGCGGGGGGGCAACGCGGGCAGGCAGCGCCTGCGGCAACAGAGGCTGCTGAGGAGGCGCCGGTGGCGGCGGCGCCCAAGCCGCGGTTGCGGCTGGGCCCTGCCAGCGCCGCCCGTGTTGCCCGCCGCGCCAGCCTCCAGAAGCGCTTGCGCAGCGAGGGCGCAGCCAAGCCGCAGCAGCCGCAGCAGCAGGAGGACGAAGAATAGGTGCCCGGCAGGACACTATGCATGACATGCCACCTAGCGCCTCATGCACAAGCCTCTTTGCGCTGTCAGCATACAGCCAACAGAGATACTACAGCAACGACGCTGATGATGCCCTAACTCAACCAATCCAGCACACTCACGCTCATAAGTCTACTGTGATGTCACCGGGCGCTGAGTCCAGGCCATCAATCGACTGCAGCTGATGCCATCTCTTTTGCCACTGCCAGTGAGGCACACTCAGCCACACACCAGCCCGCACATATGCTGCTGTTGAAATGGCTGCTGGTACAGCCGGGATGCTTGAGCTGGAGCATACCGTATCAGCATGTGATTACGGCCAGTCAAAGGCACGCAAGCACACCACCGTGGGTTGTGTGCTCCGTAAGTCAGACCACTCATGCCTGTTCATGACAATGCATGCATGCGGGCAACCTGGCTCAACAGCACACATGGCACGCCTCCCAATTCAACAAAACTTCAAGCCCATTTTCTCCTGCCCCAGTCTCCGGCTGGGGGAGCACTGGCCGCTTGGTTGGCAGAGCCGTTATGTAAATCCACCCGGATCAAAGCTCGTGCTTGCGCGCCGGCGTGTGCGTTCACAGTTCACACACATGCGATAAAGTCTGCGGGTGCAAACCGTAAACGAAACACTTGCGAGGAAGCTTACAACGCAATCAAATGCTCGAAACGAGGCGGGCGGCAACGTTGAGGACAGGGAGCATACGGGTGACGAGGAGATGGCCATGCGCGGGGGATGGGGCATGGGCCCGGTTGATGCTTGTATGAGGCATGCACAGCAGAAGGCTCCATGTGGATCAGCAAATGGCGTGCAGGTACGTATATGTGTTCGGTTTGGTCGCTATCACGTCAGGCAGCACAGCCTGTGCACTGAAGCAAAACACTGGAACCTCTTGGTACGAAGCAACACAACAACATTTGAACAAACAGATCACCCTTCCCATGCGGCTAGATGCATGGGTGCATGCACACGGTAACGAGGTCCGGGCAGCCACCGTTCCCGCATGCTGCTACGTATCTATGCCTCTGCACACAAAGGGGGGTTCTACTGCACAGTGCGTTTGATGAGCGACTTGATTTCATCCCTGCTGAGTGTCGTCTCCACTTCCAGCTCGGTGGATAACGAGCCCAGGCGTGCAACCAGCGTGAGCCTGCCGCTGCCGCTCGTACTGCTGCCCTCCTTGGCTAGGTACACCTCCAGCTCCTGGGCCACGTGGCTGGCATCCAGAAGCTGCCTGGAAGCCGCTACGGACGTGATGCCAGGCGAGGTGCTGAGGTTGGTGATGAGCGCCGTGATCTGCGGGGGCTCGGGGTGGATGATGGGGCCCCAGGACATATCGTCCAGGGAGGCGCCCAGGGGGTCTGGCGACAGGCGCTTGATCGACAGCGACAGTCGCACGTTGTTGGAGTCAACATTGAGCACCATGACCTGCACTTTTTGACCTGCGTAGCGCAACAGTTGATGCCACAAACGCAACCTGGTTGTGGGTTTGCTCAAACAATTGAGCTTTGGAGATCGTTTGCACAGTTGATGGCACTTTGTGCTGTAGTTCCTGCTCCACTTGTCCTGGTCAGCACCAGTGGCTGAGGCTGGCCTGCTCTGGAGCCAACGTGCGGTGCTTGAGCATCAACCCTCACAGCACACTCACCTATCTGCAGGACCGAATCCACTGTCAGAATTTTGGCCCAAGAGACCTCGTCTTTGTAGACTAGGCCAGAAACTTCGGGATAGTCCGTAAGCTGCACAAACGCGCCGTAGTCCTCGATGGCAGTAACTGTGCCAGCCAATGCTGACCCTGGTTTGACCTTTTTGAGGGCCTCTGCCTGCTGCGCCTTACGCTCGCTAAGAACCAGCTGCTTGCGCCCCTCCTTGACCTCCGCCTGTGTTGCAGCCAGCCAGCACACGAGTGAGTTGCCAGACTTGACACATGCGCCTGCCAGCGCAGCAGCCGCCTTGGTTCGCCAACCAGCCAGCGCTCTTGTCAAGACCAACACAACCTCACCGTCAAGACCTTGCCACGCACTGTCTGTCCAACAAGGAAGTTCAGGTCGGTGGCTGGCCCAGAGCGCAGGCGCGCAGGGTCCAGCTTGGGGTATGGGATGAACCCTTCATGCACGCACACCAGAGAGTGCGTTCTCTCGCTCTCAGTCTGCACCAGGGGTTGTAATCCCAACACCAAGCAGACAAAAACAACGCTAGCGAAGCTAAATCAACATACCTCTGGTGTTGTTAACCTGTAGAAGCACACCAGCCTCGTTAATTCCAACTATTTTGCCTTGCACGATTGCGCCAGTCCGCTGCGCCTCCACCAGCTTAGCCCAGCCCTCCTCCTGCTGCTGAGCCGATGCAGCTCCACCCCTCGGGGCTGGGGGTTTGGCGGGTCCCGGAGCAGCCCCATTCGACGGTTTGGGGGTGGGTCGGCTGGCGAGGGTTGCATCAGTTGTAGTTGAGCTGGCCTGGGGCTGCACAAACGTGGAATAAGCAAACTCGTAGTTAACCTCTCAAAGCGATTGGCCAGGGAACGTGTCAGTTGCGCTTCTGGCAAGGGCTGGGAGCTCACTTGGTTAGCGGACGCAAACACCACACAGGGCTTGTGGTGCAGGGGCAACGCCAAGGGCCCGGTTCGAAGGCCCTGGAACCTTCCTCTGACAACACCCTGTGCAGCGTGCATAATTGTCAATTGGAAGGTGTCAGAGTGGCAGCCGTTCGACCGGTGCGGCTCTATGCAGCAAGCAAGCTCTGGCAAGCCCGCACCTGGTTCATTCGCATCATCTTAGGTAAACAGGCAAAGTTGCAAGCTAGGTTGTGGATAAGCTGACTAGATTCGGATATATCACGTCAGTGTGGTATTATGATCGTGATAGCCTGTGAGTACCAGCGAGGCACGTCTTGTGTTCATATCTTGACCGTGCGACATGCATTAAATTCTGGCCCTCCCGCCGGTTTCCCACATGTAGCCACAAGGTCGGACATGTCCTTACATTTTGCACACCTGAAACACTCTACAGGGCGTTGGTGTCTTACTGCTGTCTCGAAGCTATGAGGGGCGCCATCATGATGAGCTTGGCGCTTGTGGCGCTTGCACTTGCCGTTCCGCATGTTCAGGTATGACAGTAACAGCGGCAGCCCATGCCTGCGCGTTGCCGTTAAACGTTTGTCCTTGACCAGTACTATGCGACGGCTGTGCCTTGACGGCTGTGCACAGCAGTTTATGTGAATCCCTTCCCGCTGCGCTTGAACTGAACTCCTTGAAACATCCTTAGCTGCTTCCTGTATGCAGGCTTATACATACCCGGCAGTGGTCGCTGGTGAGTGAGCCAGGAATACAAGCGGCCCCCAGTGCAGTCCGCAGTCCATTGCCTGTTTTGAGTGAGCAACCAGGAAGCTTCACTCACGCATGTCCACCACCAGAGTTATGCGCGTGTGGCACAGCTGTTGCACCGCATAGAACTGTCTTGCAACCTTATATGCGCTACTTGAAGCTGCCAGAGGTTTGCTCTGGTGACTGTAAGCAGGATCATGCGCGTCACTCATCTTTGGACTAAAACCCATCACCGTGCTCACTACGCAGACCTCAAGACTTGCTCCATCCCACGTCAGAACTGGCAAGCCTCTGATAATGTCACAGCCTTGACGCAAACGCAAGTCATCAGCACCTTTCTGGTGAGCCTCACCAACACCCTCGCACCACCCGCCGCAGTCAGTTCCTCCCACCCCACCCGTCCTTTGTCACCTGTCTTTGCCAGCTGTCTTGACAGCAACAGCAGAGTGACATAGCTGCGCCTGCTCGCATGTGCCCTTGCCCGGTCCTCCTTTTTGCAGGCCTGGCTTACCAGTGCAAAGCCACCGCTTGTGTACACCAATGCGACCTGCGTATCCAGCGCGTTCGTAACCTTGCCAGTATGTCTCGAGGAACTTACAGTGAAGGAGGGTTGCTGCCTGAAGGCCTGTGCTGACAACTTGAAGGGCGTAAGTCAACAGGGTACCGCAAACGAGCGACTCAGCAGTGCAGGCGCTGTTATTGCCTGTAGAACGCACGTGCACGCTGTCAGCGCCCTCAGCGGCTTAAATACATGCGACTTACTCGCAGCGCTGTGTGGCTTTGGCCAATGAGCAGCACACCTGTGTTTTGGCACTCGTATTGCGCCACACGCATCCTGCCCCCCAGCACATCAGTTGGAGGTAAGGCAGGGGATATCGGTTTGCCCGCTTGCTGCCCGCAAGCATGACCTAGAGAGCTATGCCATGTCACTGTGTCAGCCATGCACACGCCTTACGAGCACCCTGTGAGCAAGCACAGCCGCGTGCATCGGGGAGCACTTTCATGGCGTAGGAGCCACTAGCCACACCACAATGCGCACAGGCAGGGCTCCCCCGCATGCTGGCCCACGCTGGCTTGGTGTGCGAGCATGCGGTTGAGGGGTGTGCGTGCTGTGCGAGCCGGGAATGAACGCAACAGCAGCAGCCCGTTGCCGGTTGCCGGTTCAGCATACTGCCGCTGTTGCCAGCCTAGGGTCTCCAGGGGCTCGTGTCAACTGCGTAAAGGTCAGCTAGCCTAGCGAGTGTGTACGTTAGTGTGTGGGTGAAGATAGATTGCTGTGGGGCCTTGCAGTACCGGTATACTGGCTGCGTGCAAAGCTGACAACTGCACACGCTTGCGTGTGTGTGTCGTGTGTACTGCCTGCCGACTTTCCTGCAGTACGGCGGCTGCCTGAACCAGGTGCTGGCCTCGGTGTGTGACACGACCAGCGTGCCGCTGCACAACACCGTCAAGCAGCTCTTCCGCACCGCGCGCCGGTGCCTACTCACCACCGACACCACCTGCGACGTGAGTGGTGCGAACTGCACACACGCCAGCCAAGGCCAGGGCGCGGTCTGTCCTTGCATATGCCAAATTGCCGACCGGCATCTGCCGAGAGTGTGCGCAGCTATAACGGGACCTGAGCCCGGGCGAGCCGCACAGCTTGCTTGAAGCTTTTTGTAGTGTAGTGCATTTGTGCAGTACGGCGCTCGCTTGGGGGCCGCGTGTGCCGCACACAGGCTGCGAACAAACAATTCATTTACCGCACCTGCATGTGATGCCACCGCAGGACTACACCAAGCAATTCAGGCCCAACACGGCCTCCCCGCCGCCCAAAGCCAAGTCGCCACCCAAGAAGTCGCCGCCCCCCCGGGCGCGCTCGCCCCCGCCTAAGCCCAAGGCCAAGTCGCCCCCGCCTAAGGCCCGCTCGCCACCTCCCCCCAAGAAGAAGTGAGCGGCACCTCTGCTGCTGTGCCACTGTCGCTGCAGCACGGAATGCCGCTATGCCGATATTCTCCGCCAACCTAGTAGTACTCGGCGGAAACCCTACCTAAATGATGCAACGCTTCAGGAAGCGCTTACCCGGAGGCGCACCCAGCAGCCGAATAGGTTTGCAGTTTGGCACCTACTACTGCCACCTAGTCATCAGCACCTGCAGGGCGGACTGCAGGGCTCCGGCTGGTTGGCTGCATCATGCGCTGCGCCTTGCAACAGGATTCACTACCTCCTGGGAGCAAAGACTGTCGTAATGCTTGTTTACCCGGCAGCTGTGCTCCTACCCACCGTGCTTTTCGCCCCCCCCTCCCCCCCCCGCCTGGGGATTCCCCCCCCTGCCAGCACCACGCACACACACGCATACAAGGCCCAGCATGTCAAGGGATGAAGGCGAAGCAAGACCTGCTTGCGCCTGAGCACATGACCAGGCAAGAAGAAGCTGGAGCGGCAGCGCTGCCGCCTCACGCACATTCATCAGCTCCTCCTAAACCTGCAGTGCGTGGTTGCGTGTGCAAGCCATTCTGCAGGCATGGCAACGCTACTGCCCTGGTGCCGCCCTGCATCAGAGCTTCACAATGCTTATCTAGTCTTTAAGCCCGTTGGTGGGCTGGCGGCCTTTATATTGGCGCCCAACCCTTTTACGTGGGCACCATGGGTTGTGGTGCAATTTTCATAAGGTGTTAGCAGGCACCCACTGAACCCACCCGCCCACCGGAAGAGCAGTCACCCCATATCTCCCTATCCACCCCCCCACCCCCCCCCCCGCCTCCCATACCCCCACACACACACTCACACACAGCCACACAGCAACACATACGGCCTGCTGCTT